>CM035423.1:3460891-3618391 GCA_020310875.1 Ceratopteris richardii | reverse complement strand
CATATCACTCAATTATATTTATATTAAGGAAAAATATAGAGAAAAATAAGAATAAAAATCTGAATATATAAATAAAAACTAATGTTTAAATAATTTAATTAAATATATATAATTAAATATATAAAATTAAATATATAAAAATACGATTATGTAAGGAAAAATCTGAATATATAAATAAATATATATATAAAATAAGATAATTATATACATAAATAAATATAAAAAGAACTAGTGTTTTAAATAATTTAATTAAATATAATTAATTAAATATATAAAATTAAATATATAAAAATAAGATTATGTAAGGAAAAAATCTGAATATATAAATAAATATATATATAAAATAAGATAATTATATACATAAATAAATATAAAAAGAACTAGTGTTTAAAATAATTTAATTAAATATAATTAATTAAATATATAAATATTAAATATATAAAAATACGATTACGTAATGAAAAAATCTGAATATATAAATAAATATATATATATATAGATAAATAAATAAAAAAAGAACTAATGTTTTAAAAATTTTAATTAAATATATAAAAATAGGATTAAGTAAGGAAAAAATCTGAATATATAAATAATATATATATAAGGTAGGATAATTATATAGATAATAAAATATGATAAGAACTAGTATTTTAAATAAATAAATGAAATATATATTATTAAATATATAAAAATAGGTTTAAATTTAATCATTTTAAATAGAGTGAATATATATACAATACACAAACACACATACTTATACACCTATCTATATGCACATATATATACATATACACATATATATACTCATGCATATATATATATATATATATATATATATATATATATATAAATATTTTAGGTTTTCAGGTTTTAACACCTACATAACATATATACACACATACACATACACATATAATACATATATACATGTATATACACATGTGTATAAAAATATACATAATTTAGGACTAGATCTTTAAAATTAGGGTTTTAGGGTTTAGGCATATATATAACTCAATTAAGAGGAAAAAAATCTGAATATATAGATAAAATAGGATAACTATATAGATTAGGGTTTTAAAATTAGGGTTTTAAGTTTTTCAGGTATTTAAGTATTTAGGTTTAGTATTTTAGATTTAAGTCTTTAAGAGTTAGATTTTTAGGTTTAATAAAAAAACAAATGTTCTAAAATTTCCATATTGTAGCAGATGGCTTCTTTGGATCCTGAAGAGAGAATGGCATGTCCTTGCACATAGTGCAAGTATCATATTTATCGAGAAACGACGGATTTGTACTGCACATGTTAGAGAGCATGGATCCTTTGATAGGATTCGACTTTAAAACCTACAAAGATATCTCTGAAGAAGAAGAAGAACTCGCAAAAGGATGTGATTGGGAGTATATTAAATACGGTGCACTATGGTCTCATGGGCGACACTTTCAAATCGCATGAATCGATCAAAATAGGTCTACTTTTGATAGTGGAGTGATGGTGAATTTTTTGCAAAAAAGTAGAGTGAGTGCAAGAGATGATAATGCTCTAGAAGGCGAGTTAGATTATTGTGGTGTGATTCAAGACATCTTGAAACTATCTTTCAGAAAGTTTGATTACTTTGTTTTTGATGTGAAATGGCTCAAAGTAGTCACCTCTGGAAGAAACACAACAGTGAGACGGGATAAGAGCGGTTTGCTTCAAATCGACTCCACAAGATTATGGACAGATGAAAGCGATACATTTGTACTTCCCGAACACTGTGAGCAAGTTGTTTTTATACCAGATTCAAAAGACCCAGAGTGGCTATTTGTTTTACAAGTCGCTCCACGTAGTAGACAAATTTTTGAAAACATAGATGTAGAAGAGAGTCCATCTCTAGTGGACTCAGAGTTTCATTCGATAGTTGAGGAGGAAGAGATCATTGTTTGACAAGAAGAGGTCATTGAAGAAGAGGTCATTGAAGAAGAGGTCATTGTTCCAGAAGACGAAGCAATAGACGATGATCAGGAGGAAACCAACATAGCAAGCGATTTATAAGCCATCCATATAGAGATAGATATTCTCGGTGCCTCGAATCTTCAAGAGGATGCTAGAATAGAGGACTTTTGAATAAAACACTTGTACGTACTAATTTTTGTTTTTTTTTGTTTATTCTCTATATTACTTTTCTTATGGCATGCTAATTATTTGAGTTCTTTTATTACAGAGCATGATGGGAGACAGTCCTCCAGTCACTCCACATTCCATGAAAGAGGAGCAGTTTTTGGAGTTCATCTCTCAAGTTCCTCCTGCGTATATGGCCGCTGCATCATAGTATTGGATCGCTCGTGGTAGCACTCCTCCCGGCCTCACTCCTGGCGACCTTACTCTTGCCGGCCTCACTCCCGCTGGCCTCACTCTTGCCGGTGTCACTCCTACCGGTGTCACTCCTACCGGTGTCACTCCTGCGGGTGGTGCTACTCCCGTAGGAGGTATGTCTCCTAGCTTTGTGACTCCTCCACGACCATCTTTGCAGCCATCTCCTACTGGGTCTACTAGTAGACATGTGCTTTCGACACCTCAGTGCGATACAAGTTCTGGCCCGTCTCGTAGATCGAGGTCACGCTCTAGAGCAGGAGGTTCTAAGAGTGGATCTACAGGTAGGTCTAGAGGCAGAGGAGGCGGTTGTTGTGGAGGCAGTGCGACGGACATTGTGTCGCCCGCTTCTACTCCTAGGACGAGTACCTCAGATGTAGGTACGCCACGCAGTACACCATGTGGAACACCACGTACACCTTGGGGTGCTCATGACCATGATGACTCCAAGGTGTATAGTATCCGACATGGAGCTCCGGTGATGGATGCGGCTACAAAGCAATGCGTGCACGCATACGACAGCTTTGCTCCATCCAGTTTGGACAGTCCATCATGCTGAAATGGAGTGAACAAGATAAAGATCAGAAGAATTATATCACATAAACAATTTACCAGGAGTTCCGACCAGCCGATGGACAGTCTATTGTTAGTTTAGAGTGGATTCTGCACACCCCATGTGAGGTCATGTCCCATCGATGATCCGAGGCACGTGATGCATTCAGAGAAGGCTTACCAAAGCCTGTATGGTTAGATGCTAAGGAGTGGGACATGATTCGTGACGAGCAGCAGCAGACTCTTGATCGATATCGCCAGCAGCGAAATGCCGCAGCCACATGTTTAGATACGATTGGACCATCACATTTGGGCAGCGGCGGATATGACACGATGCATCATGAGTTTGTAAGTACCATTTCATTTATTGAATTTATTTGTGTTAAATTTCTCATCTATGTTTCTCTAATCTTTTTATATTTGTTTCAGGAGCTGGCAATGGGTCGTCCTCCAACACGAACGGAGGAATCTTACGGATATAGTCGTGGGTTGACTGCACTATTGCAGGACTTGGAGGGACGCGGTGCGGTAGTTTCATGGGAGCATTTGCGATGAGGTAATTAATTTATAAACTTGGTTTTTACTTGTTGTTTGTAATTTTCATGTGAATTTATCTCATTCCATTAATGCTCTTTGTTGCAGGACTGTTGATATGGAACGTTCTTTGCATGTGTATGGCAGTGGAAGTCCAATATTTTGTATTTGATTTTCATATGGCAATACATTGTTGTGCCACATTTTGTAAAAGTGTCATATATGACAGTGGTTTGCCACACTCTTGTACATGCTTCATTATTGAAATATATAACTTCTTTTGTACATGGTTCATAGTTCATTCTGATTATCTCTTTTGTGTCCAATAATACTATGTTTCATGAAATCATATTTCGGTTGTCATTAGAGTACACATCACATGTACTCGGTTTTTTTTGGGCACAGTGTATTGTCTTTTGTTAAGCAACATCATGGTAATGTTGTTGTAGCAAAAAACAAAACACTCTGCCCAAAAAAATTTTTGCAGGTATGGTCATCGGTATATGCGACGGTACTCCCAATAGTGTCATCCGAATAACCATCGGTACACCCAGCAGGCGACGGTATAGGCGATGGTACCTCTAGCAGAAGCCTCGGTATGTACGTCGGTATTACCGACGCATATACCGATGCATATACCGACGCATATACCGATGCCTATACCGACGCCTATACCGACACATATACCGACGCATATACTGACTCTTTGGTACCGACGCGCAAACCGACCTTTACACCGGTGTCGCGGCAAATTAAGCCGCATTCATTTTCCTCGGTATACCATCGATCTGTTGTAGTGATCCTTACCATAGAAATAGAAATTTTCATTACGGACATTACAAATTCTAGCTCCATTTCCAATCCATAGACCATTACAGATAAACAACCACTGAAGAGTAGAGTGATTGATGGCAATCGGAAGGGCTTGTATGATTATAAATCTATTACTTCCATTGGCTAGGGACTAATTTATTCTCCATCTAGAGTTCATCTCTATAGTAATATTGGAAATAGAAATATACAACTACTTGTATTAATCATAAATATCATTAGCAAGCTTGTGAAGGGTGATGGCTCTATAATGACTACATACTACAATCTTCCTCTTCAGCGCCTCCTTATAGTCAATCAACACCTGTTTACAAGTAGCAAAAAGACCAATCAACCTCAATATAAAAGCAGCATCCATAAGCTTACTTTCCATCAGGACGTTGTTCCAAGAAACAGATCCTAATTTCTTGCACTTGTTCTTCCTAATGCACAAAGAATTGTCCACTTCATGATTAAGCCAACCATTCCATATTGACTCTTGAAGAAAGAAAAAAGAGTTAGTAGCAAAATCAGTATGCAATCGATAATTGTGCTTGGCAACCATCCAAGCTCTCCACATATTATAAACAAGTCTCCTACCTCTGGGAATATAAAGAGTAGGGAAAAACTTAAGACCACCTAGTTAATGTGAAAGTATACAAATGTGGGATAAATTATATAAGAATATGTTATTATAATTATAGAAATTCTAGCGAATCTTGATGGAAGCATCAATTTAAACTATAGAAATTTCGGCATATCTTTTATCATAACCTTCTTAATATTATATATATTCAAGAAATGGTACAAGTGGTAATAAAAAAGGAACAAAGAAAGTTTGTGGTAATTATAGAGGTTCCACGGCTACCATCAAACTTCCCTCTAAGCTCACTCTCCTTTTTATCTCTTCATTAACTCTTAAACCTCACTTTGGCTCACTCACTCTCATCATAATTCACACTCACAACTCACAATGACACTACTTTCCCCACTTACACTCACTCACTACCACTCATTACCGCCCACACTCTCTACCCACACATATGTACCATGCACATAGAAACATGTATAGCATTTACAGGGCCATCAAATTCCAGCAAAATGACCACCAAATTTGATAAATTTGCGTGCAATCAAACTTATGTACTTAAGAGTACTATGTCATCTTTTTTCATTTACCTTTTCTATTTTTCTCTCACATAATCTCGTCTACTCTTTCTTCCTCCATATGCACACACAAATCCCATACAAAATACACACAATCGCAACATACATACAACACACGCATGGGTACATACACTCAACACAGACATACACAATACAATCATACTCAAGATCATTTATACATTGACATGCATGCGCTTACTCATAAGTGCATAATGCATATTATACCATGTACATATACGCATTGCATATGCATATTCACACACTCATAGGGACATTCATAGCTACATCCTACACATGCGCGCACAAATAGATATGTGTACAAGGCTGCATATTATGCACACATAGTATTCTTGCATGCGCACGTGCATCACGTATACATTCATATGAACATGCATGCACACATCCTACATGCATGCATGCAAACAAATACATTCATTTTGACGCATGTGACTTACATGTATCTGCATTTACACTCATGACAGACAGATGAATACACATAAAGCACATGCATACTCTATTTTCCTTTATCTTTTCAATAGACTCTATAGTCACTCTTTGCTCCCCATTTTTAACACATGCATACATTAGAAGATGCCTTTTATTTTCTTGATTTTTTCCAACAATGTGTCCTAAGGAATTCTTCCAAAATGTATTTAAGTCAAAGATTGTAACACTTAGTTTTTAGTTCAAAGATAATCGATCCTAATCATGAATGGAAATCACGAATGAATAATATGTTGATCCTTTCATAAAGGCATAAATCTTTCTCTCAATCATATACTGAATTCAAAATCACAGTTCTAGGATTTGTGTTGGTTAACAAATTATAGAAAGTAGTTAAACGATGATATTTTTGCCAATTGATGATCAATAGGCACCCAAAAAAATATGAAAAAACAAATACTGATTGAAGAAATTTATCATCATGGATTTCTATCCTTTCTCCAACAATCATCCCCACACATATTGGTGCGATCTTTCTTTGGTACTTGTAAATGACATCTTGCACTTCCTCTTGTTTTGTGGAATGTACCACATCACGCCTCTGCATTTGTTAAAACTCTCCATAGAGAAGATGATAGGAATAAATTTTTGCATATCAAATGTTGGAACCATACTATGCTAGATTCAACTCAAATAAACTGTGTTCATATGCGATTTGATTATATCTCTAAACACCAGCAGAGCAGAATAACTTCATCTTACAATGCCATATTCACAACAACATTTCCATTTTTAATGTTTTAGATATAATGATCACAAATCGATCCATTTTCAACCTCAAGCTTGGAGGCAATGCTGGAGTAAGTCACGTGGTGCTTCTCAAGGAACGAGTTACATTTAACAATAATCAGGTTCATGAAATCTGAAAAAAGTACAATGCAAAATATCTGTATGCCCAGAATACATAATTATATAATCACTGTATTTATTATATAATCACTGTATTCCTGATATTTTTAAACTACAAGATTAGAAAAATAAGAAGAGAAACGCTACCAACTGAGATATACGTCCTTCATGTATATTTAACTATGTACAAATAGCATATGCCTGATTGTAGTTGAACTCTTGATACACAAAAGTAAGCTAAACACTATATGTATTTGTTTTGGGTAGTTTAAATGTCAAAAAAATCATAGCATATACACTTTATGACCACAACCCCAAGTGATATGAAACGACAGTTAATCATAAAAAAGATTACATAGCGCTTTGACCTAAAAAATTGCTCCATCTATTGCACAATAACCACATGAAAGATAGGTCCATGCACATAGTCCATATGGATTCTCGTAATAATATAGAGGAGATTATAGTGAATAGTGACATATAAGAAAAAATTATACACTTGATGAAACGATGCAATGGTGATGCACCATGGTGGACTCTCATTCCTGAGAGCTCTACGATGATACTCTCACAGTAGAAACCTGAGCTCCGAATGTTGCACACATTATTCCGCACAAGGCCTACAAAATATGGAGAAAACACACAGTCCACAGGAAGCACAAAAATAGATTTCTTAGGTGTTACAAATGCGATCGCTAATAAGGGCAGTATATGTTTTATTTAAAAAAGTGTCTAGCGGTCATTTGGCCTTTCACATGGGCACTAACAGTAACAATCTCCAATCAAAGGCCAATATGGCCAAAGTGACTATGGGAGAAAAATAAAGAATGATAAAGAATAAGTGTGAGTATACAAACTATACCTCCCATGTGATGGTCATGTTACACAATATACAAGTAATTGTGTAAGAGCATGAATCAAGTAACCCCCATCAAGTGACAATAGTGTCAAAAGCTATCTTGAGGTAGAGCTTTGGTCAAAGCATCTACAACATTATCTCAAATATGGACCGTCTCAAGAATAATTCGCTCAGTGGCTAAGGAATCTCTAATGAAGTGATACCTCACCTCAACGTGCTTGGCCTTTGCATGATAGACTACATTCTTAGCCAAAGCAATAGCACTCTAACTATCACTGAGTAAACAAGGTACATGTTGAGCTAGACCTATATCACAAGCAAGAAGAGAAAGCCACAATGCTTCCTTACATGCCTCACTTGTTGCAACATACTTTGTTCCTATGGTGGAAACAAATGTACATTTTTGAAGAAGATATCTCCAAGAGATGGCACCTCCAGCAAAATGAAAAATATACCTTGTGTAGACTTTTGATTGTCTACACAATCATCATAATTAGAATCAGTGTAACCAATAATGGATGTGTTTCCTCTACCTAAGCATACACACTTGTCCATAGTGTGTGCCACTCAGATATTTCAAAATCATCTAAACTACTTCCCAATGCTTCTTTCCAGGATTAGATATATAGCTACTCACTGTTGGAGTTAGACGTCTGCGGAAGCACGCGAACAGCACAAGGAAGAAGAAGAAGCTTGGAGCACAACACACAAGACTGAATGTATTACTAGAGAATGTACAAAGATAAGTAGCCCATTAGGGCAATAGGCGTATATACAAGCCGGGGGAAAAAAACCTCCTAAAGAGGGAAAAAAGTGCCCCGGCGGTCCTAGAGTGTTCACACACATCACTACCTAAATATATCAACAAATCCCCCCTAGGAGTGATGCGGTGAACAAGGAGTTGGCACTCATGTATAAGGAAGTGCCGAGCTATGTGGAAATCACTCCACAAAAGGAAGTAAGCCCAAAGCTTTGCGGAAAGCTTCAAACTTCTCCCTAGGCAGAGCCTTCGTGAAAAGGTCTGCAATGTTCTCCTGCGTGGGCACATATGCCAAGCTGATCTCCCCAGCAGAGAACCTCTCCCTGACATAGTGATAATGCACCTCAATGTGCTTAGTGCGAGCATGGAACACAGGGTTCCTCGCAACTGCCAATGCGCTCTGACTGTCAGTGAAGATGGTGGTGGCAGAAGACTGGCCAACACCCAAATCAGCCATAAGGCGTCTGAGCCACACACACTCAACAGTCACTGTGAAAGCTGCCCTATACTCAGCCTCACAACTGGAAGTGGCCACAGTAGGCTGCTTCTTGCTCAACCAAGATATACATGAGCTACCAAGCATGAAGCAAAAACCACTGGTGGACACACGAGTGTCATAGCAACCAGCCCAATCTGAGTCAGAAAAAGCATGCAAATCTAGCGGTAGTGATCCCCCCTTGGGATAAAACAACCCAAGTAGCCGAGTACCACTCAAGTAGCGAAAGATGCGCTTAACCGCTTTCCAATGCGTGACTCCTGGGCAATGCATAAACCTGCTCATCTGTGAGACAGCAAACTGAATATCTGGCCGAGTAATGCATAAGTAAATCAAGCATCCAACAGCCTGCTGATAGAGAACAGCATCAAATGCATCTCCAGCATCATGAAGACTCAATCGTAAACCTGTCTCCATAGGAGTGGCAATAGGCTTACAGTCTTCAAGGCCAAAACGCTGCAATGATGTGTCAATATATTTCGTTTGACACAAAGCCATTCCACCATCAACTTGCATAAACTGAATGCCCAAATAGTGATGCAAATGCCCCAAATCAGACATCTCAAATGAGGCATGCAAATCAGCCTTGAAATCAGCAATATGCTTCTCAAGAGGACCAGTGAGCAGCATGTCGTCTACATAGACAACAATGATCAGAAGCACATCATTAGCACGCTTAACATATAAGGTGCTTTTAGTTGGACTGTTCTCAAAACCATGTGCAATCAGATAGGCATGTATTTTCTCATACCAAGCACGTGGTGCTTGCTTTAAACCATATAATGCCTTCTTTAACCTGCACACCTGGTTTTCATGCCCTTTCTGCACAAAGCCACGGGGCTGAAAAACATACACTTCTTCATGCAAGTCACCATTCAGAAATGTTGTTTTAATGTCCAACTGATGTACATTCCAACCATGATGGGCTGCAAGTGCACAAATGCTCCGAACAGTAGTCATACGACATGTAGGTGCAAAGGTCTCATCAAAATCAATGCCTCTTTCCTGCGCATAACCCTTTGCAACAAGCCTAGCCTTATACCTGTCAACTGTACCATCAGGTTTACGCTTCAGCTTGTATACCCACTTAGTGCCAATGGCCTTCTTGCCAGGAGGCAAGTCACATAAAGACCATGTACCATTCTTCATTATAGCATCATATTCAGATTGCATAGCAGCCATCCAATTTTCTGAATTTTGTGCTTCATCAAAAGAAACAGGCTCATTCTCATCACAGAGACTAGATGCAGCCATAGCATAGCAATCTGATGCAAAGGAGGTACTATGAGAGCCTGAACGAGTACGATATGACAAAGGTGCATCTAATTTGCTGTCACGCAAAGTCTGCACCAGCCATTTTGGCATAGTTTTTGCCTGTTCAATATCAGCTCTCTCATCAA
Organism: Ceratopteris richardii; assembly: GCA_020310875.1. Classification (NCBI taxonomy): domain Eukaryota; kingdom Viridiplantae; phylum Streptophyta; class Polypodiopsida; order Polypodiales; family Pteridaceae; genus Ceratopteris; species Ceratopteris richardii. The sequence continues at coordinate 3,608,110 of CM035423.1, read as the reverse complement.
CAAGTGCATCATGTAAATCTGCATCAGAAATGGAATGATCTGCATCATCATATGAAACCTGCAAAGGCTGAGAAGTTGCCTCATTAGGACCAGCGCTAGCCTGTCCACCTGTAAAAAGAGGCATCAAAGTATCATACATGTCTTTGGAGCTAACAGATGTCTCCTTAGTACATGAAAGCAATGGCTGAATAGCATCTTCCACAAAGACAACATCACGGCTAACCAGAATGCGTTTAGTCTGTGGATGATACAGACGATAGCCTTTACTTTCAGAACTGTACCCAACAAAAATACATTTTACTGCCTTATCATCCAATTTTCTGCGATGTTGTTCAGGCACTAATGCATATGCCAAACAACCAAAAACACGCAGATGAGCAACAGATGGCTTGCGGTCATGCCAAGCCTCATATGGAGTGATAGACTGCAACGCTTTGGTGGGACACATGTTCAGTACATATGCTGCACACATGACAGCCTCAAGCCAGAAACTATGTGGTAAAGCCTGACTTTTGACCATGCACCTCGCCATCTCCATGAGTGACCTGTTCTTTTGTTGAGCAACTCCATTCTGTTGAGGTGTATACGGCACTGTACACTGGTGTTTTATCCCACGTTCAGCCAGAAATGCATTAAAATCTGAAGACATATATTCCCCCCCTCGATCAGAATGGAGGGTGCCCATTTTACATGCTGACAGATTTTCAGCCAAAACCAGAAACTGTTTGAAGCACATGAACACTTCGGACTTTGCTTTGAGTGGATATACCTATGCATGCCTGGAAAAATCATCAATGAAAGTCACGAAGTAAAGGTAATTTCCAAAAGAGGGTGTCTGCATAGGACCACAGACATCACTATGTACAAGCTGCAATTTCTGCATAGCCCGAACTGAACCATCTTTTGGAAAGGAAGAACGCTGCATTTTGCCCAAAATACAGCCTTCACAAACATGTTTTCCAGGTGCCTCAAGTTTGGGCAAAGAGGACACCATTTCAGATTTCTGCAGGCGTAACAAACTAGCAAAATTCAGATGACCAAAGCGTGCATGCCAAAGCTTTGCATCTGACATAGCCTGAGAATCATGAACTGCACATGCCGAATCATTCACAGATCTTTCATAGTCTATGAGCTTATACAGCCCACCACATAAAATGCCAGAAGCAATAATCACATCGCCATTTGAGAGATCATGGACTGTACACCTATCATCAACGAATTTCACAACCAAGCCAATCTTGGCTAATGCAGAAACTGATAACAGGTTCTTTTTGATCCCTGGCACAAATAAAGCATCTGACAAAGTGAAAGAACTACCATCAGCAGTAGTCAGAATGATCTTACCAACTCCCATAACAGGATAAGAGGAGTTATTGGCGCATGTGACAGTATTCCCTGTAGGGGCAGGCTCGAGTGAAGAGAAGAAACTGCGCTGCGAGGTAATATGTTTGGTCGCCCCACTGTCAAAGTACCAAACATCTGAGTCTACTGCAGACATGCACTGATCATGAGAAGATGGGTCAAAACTGCAGACAGTAGTAAACGCCCATTCTTCTTCCTGCACAAGATTTGCAGACTGTGTTTTTGGTGTAGAGGCCTCTGCAACAACCATTCCAGCCTCTTTCTTCTTTGCCTCTTTAGCAGCCAGTTTTGGACAGTTCTTTATAATATGATCATTTCCTTTACAGTACTTGCAGAACAATTTCTGCTTTTCTGATTTCTTCTCATCTTTATCCTGGTTCTTCGATTGTGCAGCATTTGCAGATTTCTGCTTACTAGTAGAAGAGCTCCATTTTCCTTTGCCCTTCTGACTAGCCAGGAAAGCTTGATCTGCAACACGCATAATGGACCTGTTCTGCCTGGACTGATCTTCCTGCAACAGAACAGAGACTAATTCCTCAAATGACAAGGCGTTCAGATTGCCTTTCATCATCAATCGAAGAGTAGAGGCAAAACTCTGATATGAATCAGGAAGGCCATTCAGAACGGTCTGCACAAGTGAGCTATCTGGTATAACCTCATCAGCAGAAATCAATTGTTCCTTCAGGTCTTTGATCTTTGTAAGAAAACTGTCCATCGAATCACCTTCATTCATGTGCTCACTCTCCAACTGTTTTCGGAGGTAAGCAACACGAGCCTCATTCCTAGCCTGGTACAAAGTGGTAAGTGTATCCCAAGCATCCTTTGCTGTTCTGCAAGAGCAAATGTGAGGAATAATGGCACGTTTGACAGACAAAGATATCAATGCATGTGCCTGGGCATCTCTGCCATCCCAACGAATCTGCTCTGCAGTAGGTGCAACAGAAACAGCAGCACAAACAGGAATCTGCGGAATATCATCTTCGACACCATCTTCATCAGCTCCAACACCTGTATTTGCAGTACCTGTCGTTGCAGGTGTAACAGGACGTCTTTCAACACCCTGCACAATGTTCCACAATCCTTTTGCAACCAGTACATGTCGCATCATATAAGCCCATAATGGGTAGTTGGTACCATCCAACTTATCCTCAACAGCCAACATACGGAATACATCACTGCTTTCAGCCATGGCCGGTGACTAAAATACCTTGATGCAGAAAATTGACTGTATCTCAAAAAGTTGAACAGAACTGCCCACACGAGTTCTGCTAGACCTGTAGCAGACTTCGAGACGCTTAAACTGGCGAACAGAAACTGGTATATACCTTTGGCACAAAAGGACGAAATAGCCTGCACAAGCACTGCGATAGTGCGTTCGGAGGCCGAAACGAGCTCAGATCGCGATTTCGGCACCACATAGCGAAGCTGTTTTGATCTCGGAAACACCCTGAGTATGCTCACCAAATTTTGTGCGAATCTGAGATTGCAAACGGAGGAGTGTCGACGGCGCCCTAGAAGAAGCAACGACCTGCTCTGATACCAATTGTTGGAGTTAGACGTCTGCGGAAGCACGCGAACAGCACAAGGAAGAAGAAGAAGCTTGGAGCACAACACACAAGACTGAATGTATTACTAGAGAATGTACAAAGATAAGTAGCCCATTAGGGCAATAGGCGTATATACAAGCCGGGGGAAAAAAACCTCCTAAAGAGGGAAAAAAGTGCCCCGGCGGTCCTAGAGTGTTCACACACATCACTACCTAAATATATCAACACTCACAACTCCCACTACAAATGCAATGTCTGGTCTCATAGCTATCATAGCATACGTGATACTATTTGCTAGCTTTATCTTCCATAACACAGATTACAGAGATACTACTAAAAAGAAAAGTTTAGAGTACATAGAACTCCAAAATAAAATGAACAGAGCATAGAACAGGAAATCAATTCTTCATTATAGAATAGATTACAACTAGATTATAGAGACTAGGTTTTGTCTCTCATTGTGTCTCTTCCTGTGAATAGATTCTCTCTCTCAATCTCTAGAATACCTCTTTAACTTCCGGAATCCGTTATAGAACGCATTGCCTGGTGGTAGATATTCTTGGAAAATTCCAAAGTCACTATATTACAAAATACAATATTTGGATAATTACAAAATTGGGTGTACCGGAGGCAATCTAACATTGGCAAACATGGTGAGCCTAGTAAGGTAAATATCATTTGTATTTGAAGGCGGATTCTGGATTCTACCTAAATCATACAAAAATTCATCAAAAATCTATCAAAGCTGGGAAACTTCGAACTCCACCGATTCGTGGAATTGATCTTCTTTCAGATTATCAGTAAGTTGTGCTTTCCAAGCTGCTACCTCCATCTTGCCTTTGAAAATTCAATTGAGATCTTTTCCAAAAACTCTTGAGCTGTAGCATTTTCCTCTTTGGCTTAGTCCATAAGTCTTGAATTCGAGTATCCTTTTGCATAACTTCAATATCTTTATTCTCTAGGATCTTCTATAAATCTATCTGAACTTATTTAAGTCTTGTAATTTGTTCTTCTTTGTCTGCTAGTATTTGTGCCTATTCTGCAACTAATTGTTTGGCATCTTGTAACTATAATTCTAAATCTTTTATTCCATTCAATTTTGCCAATTCCACTTGTAAATTATCAATCAATGAGACCACTTGATTCAAAAGTGCATCTTTTTTTGTCATTAATGTTGCAGCTTGATTTTGAAAATCGTCCTTGTCTACCCTAACTTTTTGTAACTCGTCTTGAATTGCATGAATTTGCTATGCCATTTCCTATTGATCCTATATAATTTCCTCAATATGAATTTCCAAATCATTGATTTTAGCTTATAGGCCTTGAACATGTTCTTCTGAAATAGTGGCTCTGCCAACCAGCGAATTTTGCAATTTTGTATTTTGTTGCTGCAACACATGCAACTCTTCATGCATCTTCTCCATTAAAGTAGTTGCAACCTGCCTACTCTGTTCATCATTTTTGTTATGTAGCAAAAATAATGTTAGAAGTCTGGCTACATCAGACAAATTAGTCGATTGGATCTGGTAGCCTTTTATAAGCCATGGATAAATGATAGAAGAACATTTGAGCATTGGCAAATGTTCAAATGTTCAATGATCTCGACATCATCTATTAAAAGTGGGAAAGTTGATACTCCTCGAAGATCTCCCTACCTGGGGAAAATGGTATGTTTCTATTCTCCGTGAAGTCAAAGGATGCCTATGATCAGTCTGTGCATGCTGCGACATTAGAGGTTTTTGTTGATCTTGTTGTTGTTGATTTTGTTATTGTTGTTGTTGTTGTTATTGTTGTTGTTGTTGTTGTTGTTGTTGTTGTTGTTGTTGTTGTTCTTGTTGTTGTTGTTTTTGTTTTTGTTATTGTTGTTGTTGTTGTTGTTGTTGTTGTTGTTGTTGTTGTTGTTGTTGTTGTTGTTGTTGTTGTCGTCGTTGTTGTTGTTGCTCCTCCACCACTCTTCTTCATTCAACTTCATCTTCTGTAGCCATATGATTTCTTTCAACTTCTTCAATTGCAGCATGATCTTCTTGTTGCTTCTGTTGTAGTTCTATTTGTGTTTGCTCCTGCATATGTCAGAGTCTTTCTTCTTCTGCATGTCGTAGTGCTTTATGAACAAGTCTTACTCGAGCTCATTTCTCTACATTCAAAAGTTCGTTACCATCTAGAGTAGGGTGTTTACCTTATCACTTCATTTCTCATAAGAACACTGGTTCTTCCACTACTAAGAACATCCGTTGGCTAGGAAGAGGTCCTGTTGGAATCAATAATGAAAACAAAACAACGATTTTTGTATCTAACTATTATACCTTCTTTGTCAGATGGCATAGATGGTGCACCTCCTTCTTCATAGATCAATACATAATTTTGGCACAATTCACTTGGTCATTTGCTATAGTAGCATCAACCATTAACAAAGAAAAAGCTTACAAGACACTGTAATGCTTATTTTGGATGTTAATCGCCAATGTAATTAGGCACAACCTAAACTTCCAAGGATTCATGTCTAGGAGCCTTGCCTATTTGTACTCTCCTAAGTTCTGCTTGTCCAACATATGCTCCATGTCCTCGTTGATTACTAATGTTCTAGGAGTAGTAATCTCATTGTTACTAAGCTTCAATTGGATGAGGATGGGCTACAGGTCGATTATCAGGTGCACTTTAGAACTGTAGACCCTATTTGAAACTCCAAAAATGCACAGGGCTCACGGACTGTCTCAATCTTATCATTGCACTATTGAATAAAAGAGTTGGCCATCAAATGATTCTATAGATTATTCCAATTGATCTACACATAATGGAGTAGACCTCGCTGTTGGAACCAATCAACATGAGATTACAACAAATTTTTAGGAATTTGCAATGGGATCATGTCAATTAGCTTAAGTGTATTAGGCAACACTATTCCCATCATGGTTGCAAAAAATGAAGCACACGAGTGTGAAGTAGTACAAAATAACAAGTAAAAAAATGAGTTTGTTCACAATAGAATAAATAAGTCCTAAACATTTCAGTTCCATAATGAGTACTTGCATTCAGCCATAGTAAGACATTTGCTATCGTAATAAATGGGTCAAAACCATGAATGACTTGCTTTTTGAATTAAGAACAAATCGATAACAATATCAGAAGCATCAACAAAAACATGGAAATGTTGAGACCAATCCGGATCTTGAAGTATGGGTGCCTGCATAAGTAATGTTTTAATCTCCAAAAAGCTAGATTACATTCCAAATTCCGTTTGAAAGTTGTGGGTTTCACATGAGCAAGAGCATTTAAGGCATTGCAATTATGAGCTAAACAACATAAATGCCTACCATGCCAATGGATTTGGCCCAAGAACCATAATATCTCCTTAGGAGAGTGTGGGGGGGGGTACTTGTTGGAGTTAGACATCTGCAGAAGCACGTGAACAGCACAAGGAAGAAGAAGAAGAAGCTTGGAGCACAACACACAATACCGAATGTATTACCACTAGAATGTACAAAGATAAGCAGTCCGTTAGGGCAATAGTCGTATATACAAGCCAGGAAAAAAAACCTCCTAAAGAGGGAAAAAGTGGCGCGATGGTCCTAGAGTGTTCACATACATCACTACCTAAATATATCAACAAATCCCCCCTGGGAGTGATGTGGTGAACAAGGAGTTGGCACTCATGTATAAGGAAGTGCCAAGCTATGTGGAATCAATCCACAAAAGAAAGTAAGCCCAAAGCTTTGCGGAAAGCTTCAAACTTCTCCCTAAGCAGAGCCTTCGTAAAAAGGTCTGCAATGTTCTCCTGCGTGGGCACATATGCCAAGTTGATCTCCCAGCAGAGAACCTCTCCCTGACATAATGATAATGCACCTCAATGTGCTTAGTGCGAGCATGGAACACAGGGTTCCTCGCAACTCACAATGCGCTCTGACTGTCACTGAAGATGGTGGTGCAAGAAGACTAACCAACACCCAAATCAGCCATAAGGCGTCTGAGCCACACACACTCAACACTCGCTATGAAAGCGGCCCTATACTTATCCTCACAACTGGAAGTGGCCACAGTAGGCTGCTTCTTGCTCAACCAAGATATACATGAGCTACCAAGTATGAAGCAAAAACCATTGGTGGACACACAAGAGTCATAGCAACCAGCCCAATCACTGTCAAAAATAGCATGCAAATTTGGCAGTAGTGATCCCCACTTGGGATAAAACAACCCAAGTAGCCCGGTACCACTCAAGTAGTGAAAGATGTGCCTAATTGCCTGCTAATGCTTGACACCTAGGCAATGCATAAACCTGTCATCTATGAGACAGCAAACTGAATATCTGTCTGAGTAATGCATAAGTAAACCAAGCATCCAACAACATGCTAATAGAGAACAACATCAAATGCATCTCTAGCATCATGACGACTCAATCGTAAAACTGTCTCCATAGGAGTGGCAATAGGCTTATAGTCTTCAAGGCCAAAACACTGCAATAATGTGTCAATATGTTTCATTTGACACAAAGGCATTCCACCATTAACTTGCATAAATTGGATGCCCAAATAGTGATGCAACTGCCCCAAATGAGACATCTCAAATGAGGCATGCAAATCAGCCTTAAAATCAGCAATATCTGTGTCATGAGGACCAATGAGCAGCATGTCATCAACATACACCACAATGATCAGAAGTACATCATTTAGCATGCTTAACATATAAGGTGCTTTCAGTTGGATTGTTCTAGAAACCTTGTGCAATCAGATAGGCATGTATCTTTTCATACCAAGCACATGGTGCTTGCTTTAAGCCATATAATGCCTTCTTTAATCTGCACACCTAGTTTTCATTCCCTTTTTGCACAAAGCCATGAGGTTGAAAAACATACACTTCTTCATGCAAGTCACCATTCAGAAATGTTGTTTTAATGTCCAATTGATGTACATTCCAACCATGATGAGTTGCAAGTGCACATATGCTATGAATAGTAGTCATTTGGCAAGTAGGTGCAAAGGTCTCATCAAAATCAATGCCTCTTTCCTGTGCATAACCCTTTGCAACAAGCCTAGCCTTATACCTATCAAATGTTCCATCAGGTTTATGCTTCAGCTTGTATACCCACTTAGTGCCAATGGCCTTCTTACCAGAAGGCAAGTCACATAAAGACTAGGTACCATTTTTCATGATAGCATCATATTTAGATTGCGTTGCAGCCATCCAATGTTCAGAATTTTGTGCTTCATCAAATGAAACAGGTTATGTTTTATCACAGAGACTAGAGGCAGTCATAGCATAGCAATTTGATGCAAAAGAGGCACTATGAGAGCCTGAACGAGTACGATATGACAGAGGTGCATCTAATTTGCTATCACGCAAAGTCTGCGCCAACCATTTTGGCATGGTTTTTGCTTGCCCAATATCAGCTCTCTCATCAACAAGTGCATCATGTAAATCTGCATAAGAAATGGAATGATCTGCATCATCACATGAAACTTGCAAAGGCTGAGACATTGCCTCATTAGGACTAGTACTAGACTGTCCACCTATAAAAAGAGGCAGCAAAGTATCATACATGTCTTTGGAGCTAACAGATGTCTCCTTAGTACATGAAAGCAATGGCTGAATAGCATCTTCCACAAAAACAACATCACGGCTAACCAAAATGCATTTAGTATGTGGATGATAAAGACGATAGTCTTTACTTCTGGAACTTTACCCAACAAAAAAACATTTTATTGCTTTATGATCCATATTTCTACGATGTTGTTCAGGCACTAATGCATATGCCAAACAACCAAAAAACATGCAGATGAGCAACAGATGGCTTGCGATCATGGCAAGCCTCATACAGAGTGATAGACTACAGTGCTTTAGTGGGAGACCTATTTAATACATATGTTGCACACATAACACCCTCAAGCCAAAAACTATGTGGTAAGGCCTAGCTCTTGACCATAAACCTTGCCACCTCCATGAGTGATCTGTTCTTTCGTTCAGCAACTCCATTCTGTTGAGGTTTATATGGCACTGTACATTGATGTTTTATCCCACATGCAGCCAAAAATGCATTAAAGTCATAAGACATATATTCCCCCCCTCGATCAGAACAGAGGATGCCCATTTTACATGCTGACACATTTTCAGCCATATCAAAAACTGTTTGAAGCACATAAACACTTCAGAGTTTGCTTTGAGTGGATATACCCATGCATGCCTGAAAAAATCACTAATGAAGTCATGAAGTAAAGATAGTTTCCAAAAGAAGGTGTCTGCATAGGACCACAGACATCACTATGTACAAGCTGCAATTTTTGCATAGCCCGATCTGAACCATCTTTTGGAAATGAGGAATGCTGCATTTTGCCCAAAATACAGCCTCTACAGACATGTTTTCCAGGTGCCTCAAGATTGGGCAAAGAAGACACCATATCAGATTTCTGCATGCATAGCAAACTAGCAAAATTTAGATGACCAAAGTGTGCATGCCAAAGCTTTGCATCTAACATAGCCTGAGAATCATGTACTGCACATGCTAAATCATTCAGAGATCTTTCATAGTCTATGAGTTTATATAGCCCACGATATAAAATGCGAGAAGCAATAATGACGTCCCCATTTGACATATCATGAACTGTACATTTGTCATCAACAAATTCACAACCAAGCCAATCTTGGCGAATGCAAAAACTGATAATACTTTTTTCTTGATCCCTACCACAAACAAAGCACCTGACAAAGTGAAAGAACTACCGTTAGCAGTAGTCAAAATGATCTTACAAACTCCCATAATAGGATAAGAGGAGTTTCGCATGTAAGAGTATTCTCCATAGGGGCAAGCTCGAGTGAAGAGAAGAAACTTCGCTGCGAGGTAATATGTTTGGTCACCCCACTATCAAAGTACCAAAGATCTAAGTCTACTACAGACATGCACTGCTCATGAGAAGATGGGTCAAAACTACAAACATTAGTAAACGCCCATTCTTCTTCCTCCACAGGATTAGTAGACTCTATTTTTGGTGTAGAGGCCTCTGCAATAACCATTCCAGTCTCTTTCTTCTTTGGCACTTTAGCAGCCAGTTTTATGATACGATCATTTCCTTTAGAGTACTTGCAAAACAATTTCTGCTTTCCTAATTTCTTCTCGTCTTTGTCTTCCTTCTTCGAATGTGCAACATTTGCAGATTTCTGCTTGCCACTAGATGAGTTCCATTTACCTTTGCCCTTCTGACTAGCCAGGAAAGCTTGATCTGCAACACGTATAATAGACCTGTTCTACCTAGACTAATCTTCCTGCAACAGAACAGAACCAATTCCTCAAATGATAAGGCATTTGGATTGCCTTTCATCATCAAACGAAAAGAAGAGGAAAAACTCTGATATGAATCAGGAAGACCATTCAAAACATTCTGCACAAGTGAGCTATCTGGTATAACCTCATCAGTAGAAATCAACCGTTCCTTGAAGTTTTTTATCTTTGTTAGAAAATTGTCCATAAAATCAGCTTCATTCATGTGCTCACTCTCCAACTGTTTTCAGAGGTAAGCAACATGAGCCTCATTCCTAGCCTGGTACATTGTGGTAAATGTATCCCAAGCATCCTTAGCTGTTCTATAAGAGCGAATGTGAGGAATAATGGCATGTTTGACAGACAAGGCTATCAGTGCATGTTCTTGAGCATCTCTACCATCCCAACAAATTTGGTCTACAGTAGGTGCAGCATAAACCACAGCACGAATAGGAATCTCCATAATATCATCATCTTCCACACCATCTCCATCAGCTCCAGTACATGTATTTGTAGTATTTATATTCCGAGGTGTAATAGAATGTCTTTCAACACCCTGCACAATGTTCCACAATCCTTTTACAACCGATACATGCCACATCATATAAGCCCATAACGGGTAGTTGGTACCATCCAACTTATCCTCAACAGCCAACGTACGACATATTTAGTGGGACACCTGTTAAGTACATATGTTGCACACATGACAGCCTCAAGTCAGAAACTATGTGGTAAATCCTGACTCTTGACCATACATCTCACCATCTCCATGAGTGACATGTTCTTTCGTTCAGCAACCCCATTCTATTGAGGTCTATACAGCACTGTACACTGATGTTTTCTCCCACGTTCAACCCAAAATGCATTAAAGTCAACAAATACATATTCCCCCCTCCATCAGAATGGAGGGTGCCCATTTTACATGCTGTCATATTTTCAGCCAGAACCACGAATGTTTTGAAGCACATAAACACTTCAAACTCTGCCTTCAATGGATATACACATGCATGCTTGGAAAAATCATCAATGAAAGTCACAAAGTAAAGATAATTCCCAAAAGAAGGTGTTTGCATAGGAGCACACACATCACTATATACAAGCTACAATTTCTAAGTAGCCCAAACTCAACCATCTGTTGGAAAGGAGGAACTCTGCATTTTGCCCAAAATATAGCCTTCACAAACATGTTTTCTAGGTGCGTCAAGCTTGGGCAAAGAGGATACCATTTCACATTTCTTCGAGCATAGCATACTGGCAAAATTCAGATGAACAAAGCATGCATGCCAAAGCTTTGCATCTGACATAGCCTGAGAATCATGTACTGCACATGCCAAATCATCTAGAGATCTTTCATATTCTATGAGCTTATACAACCCATGACATAAAATGCCAGAAGCAATAATGACATCACCATTTGAGATATCATGAACTGTACATCTGTCATCAACAAATTTCACAACCAAGCCAATCTTGGCTAATGAAGAAATTGATGACAGATTTTTCTTGATCCCTGGCACAAACAAAGCATCTGACAAAGTGAAAGAACTACCATCATCAGTAGTCAAAATGATCTCACCAACTCCCATAACAGGATAAGAGGATTTGTTGGCACATGTAACAATATTCGCTATAGGGGAAGGCTTGAGTGAAGAGAAGAAACTGCACTGCGAGGTAATATATTTGATCATCCCACTATCAAAGTACTAAACATCTGAGTCTACTACAGACATGCACTGCTCATGAGAAGATGGTTCAAAAAAGCAAACAGTAGTAAAAGCACATTCTTCTTCCTGCACAAGATTAGAAGACTCTGTTTTCGGTGTAGAGGCTTCTGCAACAACCATTTCGGCCTCTTTCTTCTTTGCCTCTTTAGTAGCCAATTTTGGAGAGAGCTTGATGACATGATCATTTGCTTTACAATATTTGCAAAACAATTTCTGCTTCTCTAATTTCTTCTCATCTTTTCTGACTTCTTCTCATCTTTTCTGACTTCTTCTCATCTTTGTCTTCCTTCTTCAAATGTGCAGCATTTGTAGATTTCTGCTTGCTAGTAGATGGGCTCCATTTACCTTTGCCCTTTTGACTAGCCAAGAAGCTTGATTTGCAACATGCATAATAGACTTGTTCTACCTAGCTGACAGGTCTTCCTGCAACAGAACAGAGATTAACTCCTCAAATGACAAGGCATTTGGATTGCCTTTCATCATCAAACAACGAGTAGAAGCAAAACTCTGATATGAGTGAGGAAGACCATTTAGAATGTTCCACACAAGTGAGCTATATGGTATAACTTCATCAGCAAAAATCAACTGTTCTTTCAAATCCTTGATCTTTGTGAGACAATTGTCCATACAATCACATTCATTCATGTGCTCACTCTCCAACTATTTTCAGAGGTAAGCAACACGAGCTTCATTCCCAACCTGGTACAATGTGGTAAGTGTATCCCAAGCATCCTTAGTTGTTCTGCAAGAGTGAATGTGAGGAATAATGGCACGTTTGACAAACAAAGCTATGAATGCATGTGCCTCGGTATCTCTGCGATCCCTACAAATTTTCTCTACAGTAGGTGCAACAAAAACAGCAACACGAACATCAATCTACAGAATATCATCATCTTCGACACCATCTCCATCAGCTCGAGCACCTATATTTGTAGTACCTGTATTTGTAGTACATGTATTCATAGGTGTGACAGGACATCTTTCAATAGCCTACACAATATTCCATAGTCCTTATGCACCCAATACATGATGCATCATATAAGTCCATAATGGGTAGTTGGTTCCATCAAAGATATCCTCAACAGCCAACATATGGAATACACCATTGCATCAGCCATGGCCAGTGACTAAAATACCTTGTGATGTTGTTGTGATGGCACAAGTGCATATGCCAAACAACCAAACACATGCATATGACTAACCATAGGCTTATGAGCATTCCAAGCCTCATAAGGAGTGATGACTCTCAATGCTTTTGTAGCATAGTAATTCAACACATAGTTTGCACACATGAGCGCTTCCATCCAAAACTTATCAAGAAATTGCTTTCCTTTAACCATACATCGTGCCATTTCAAGTATAGTTCTATTTTTTACGCTTGGTAACACCATTTTGCTGAGGTGTATATGGCACCGTACATTGGTGTGAACTCTTTCACGAAGAAAAGCATTAAACTCATGTGACATGTATTCACCAGCACGATACGTGCATAGCTATCATGATAGATGTGTTTGTCATGATACGTAGTGTCTATCATGATAGATGGCTATCGATCATAAAATCTATATGTCATGATAAATGGTGTTCATCTTGATAGACCAAAAAAATTGCAAAAAAATGCAATTTTTTTTAGTTTCTAGTGTTTTGAGATGCTCTTGTGGTGTGGACTATCATTCCTAGCATGCAACCAAATAATACAAAACTTTTTTGTCTATCACGAGAGGTGGAGATCATTATCACAGGATGTGCGCAAAGGTCCATTGTACCTACAAAAGCTAGTAGAGGTGGTGGTATAGCTAGACCTCCCAAAAATGCTCACAAATACATGAAAATTGAATGCACATAGTCGCTCTCTTGGTTTCCCTCACAAGTGAAATTAGGCGAGTGACGTGGGGTGGGGATATGACCAAAAAACTAAATTTTCATGAAAATCCTGGAGGTGCAAGATGAGTGGAGAGGGAGATGGAGTAAAAAAGTAAAGAAAAAGTAAAGAAACTACCTATTTACCTACAATTCCAACATCGAATCTCTACATCTTACCGCCATATGCTTATCCTTGAAGCTCGCTCCTCAACAACGATGCCAAATTTGATGTCAATCTAGCACAATGGTAAGTACCAATATGAGGAGATCAACCTAATAAATGTCAATCCATGGAGATGTGAGGGTGGTATGATGACCGTGAGTGATAGAAGTGCTCAATTGTGTGAGTGAGAAGCACACTAACATCCACACACATATACACACATGTACACATAAGGTAAGACAAAGGGAGAGAACATTGGAATCTATTGCTTAGGTGCTTTTCATAGAAAGTTACATTAGTTCTCTAAAAATCAAACCTCAAAGTGAGCTCTCTAGTTGAAGGCTCAAATGGGCTCAAAAAGTTATGAAATTTGATACATAGGCTCTTCTGGTACTCCGCGAGCTCAAGGACTTCTTGACTTGAACAAAATGAAAGTCTAAGATATCAAAAATGATATTTACAATGTAATGATAGTGATAAAGTTCACTGTTGTTTGAAAATGGATTCTTTGAAGAAAAAAATTGATTAGACCTATTCACCAGATTGTATTTGATTGCTCTTAATTGCTCTATCTTCTTAGCCCTCGCTGCTCCTATCTTTGGCTTTCTCTTCTAAGACTCCCCTTTCTGCTAAGTCATGCTTGTTGCCCAACAAATGCTACTATGAAGAATGGTACTTGGTCTTTATGTGATTTTCCTCTTAGAAAAAAGGCCATTGGCACTAAATGGGTATGCAAGCTGAGATGTAAGCCTGATGGAACAGTTGATAGGTATGAAGCAAGGCTTATTGCAAAAGGTTATGCTCAAGAGAAAGGCATTTATTTTGATGAGACCTTTTCACCCACTTGCCAAATGACCACCATTCATAGCATCTATGCACTTGGAAGTCATCATGGTTGGAATTTTCACCAATTGGGCATTAAAACTACATTTCTAAATGGTGCCTTACATGAAGAAATCTATGTATTTCAGCCTCACTGTTGTGTGCAAAAAAAGGCATGAATACAAAGTATGCAATTTGAAAAAGGCATTATATGGTTTGAATCAAGCACCAGATGCTTGGTATGAAAAGATACATGCCTACTTCATTGCACATGGTTTTGAGAACAATCCAACTGAGAGCACATTATATGTTAAGTGTGCAGATGATGTAATCTGATCATTGTTGTGTATGTTGATGACATCTTTCTCATTGGTCCTAATGAGAAGCATATTGCTAAATTTAAGGCTAATTTTCATGTCTCTTTTGAGATGTCAGATTTGGGGCATTTGCATCATTATTTGGTTATTCACTCTATGCAAGTTGATGGGGGAATAGCTCTATGTCAAATAAAATTTATTGAGACATTACTGTAGCATTTTGGCCTTGAAATTTATTGACCTATTGCCACTCCTATGGAAACAGGTCTAGGATTGAGGTCTTCATGATGCCATCAATAGGTTATTGGATGCTTGATTTACGTATGCATAACTCAACCTAATATTCACTTTTTTGTCTCTATGATGAGCAAGTTTATACATTACACAAGTTTCAAGCAATGGTGGGTAGTTAAGCGCATATTTTGATACTTGAGTGGTACCTGGATACTTGGGTTGTTTTATCCCAAGGAGGGATCATTACTACTACATTTACATGCTTTTCTTTACTCAAACTGGGCTGGTTGTTATGACACTCGTGTGTCCACAAGCAATCTATTGTGGCCACTTCTAGTTGTGAGGTTGAGTATAGGGTAGCTTTCATAGCAATTTTTGAAATGTTCTCCTATGTCGGCACATATGCCAAACTAATCTCTCCAGCAAAGAACCTCTCCCTAACATAATGATAGTGCACCTCAACGTGCTTAGTGCAAGCATGGAACATAGGGTTCCTCGCAACTACCAATGCACTCTCACTATTAGTGAAGATGTTGGTGGCAAAAGACTGACCAACACCCAAATCAGCCATAAGGCATCTGAGCCACACACTCAATAGTCGCTCTAAAAGCTGCCCTATGCTCAACCTTAGAACTGGAAGTGGCCATAGTAGGCTACTTCTTGCTCAACTAAGATATGCATGAGCTACCAAGCACGAAGCAAAAACCATTGGTGGGCACATGAGTATCATAGCAACCAGCCCAATCAGAGTCAAAAAACACATGTAAATCTGGCGGTAGTGATTCCACCTGGGATAAAACAATCCAACTAGCTACGTACCACTCAAGTAGTGAAAGATGTGCTTAATCGTCCGCCAATGCTTGATGCTTGGGTGGTGCATAAACGTGCTCATCTGTGAGACAGCAAACTGAATATCTGGCTGAGTAATGCATAAGTAAATCAAGCATCCAATACCCTACTGATAGAGCATAGCACCAAATGCATCTCTAGCATCATGAAGACTCAATCGTAAACCTATCTCCATAGGATTGGGGATAGGTTTATAGTCTTCAAGGTCAAAACACTACAATCTTGTGTCAATATTTTTTTTTTGACACAAACCTATTCTACCATCAACTTGCATAAACGGAATGCCCAAATAATGATGCAAATGCCCCAAATTAGACATCTCAAATGAGGCATGAAAATCAGCCTTAAAATCAGCAATATGTTTCTCATGAGGACCAATGAGCAACATGTCATCAACATACACAACCATGATCAAAAGCACATCATTAGCACGCTTGAGATATAAGGTGCTCTCAATTGTATTTTTCTCAAAACCATATGCAATCAGGTAGGTATGTATCTTTTCGTAGCAAGCACATGGTGCTTGCTTCAAACCGTATAATGCCTTCTTCAACCTGCACACTTTGTTCTCATGCCCTTTCTGCACAAAGCCACGGGGCTGAAAAACGTACACTTCTTCATGGAAACCACCATTCAGAAATGCAATTTTAATGTTCAATTGATGTACATTCCAACCATGATGAGCTTCAAGTGCAACATATGCTACAACCAATAATCATTTGGCATGTAGGAGCAAAGGTCTCATCAAAATCAATGCCTCTTTCTTGAACATAACCCTTTGCAACAAGCCTAACCTTATACTGTCTATTGTTCCATCAGGCTTACGCTTCAGCTTGCATACCCACTTAGTGCCAATGGCATTCCTACCAAGAGGAAAGGCACATAAAGATCGCGTACCATTGTTCATGATAGCATCATATTTTGATTGCATAGAGGCCATCCAATTTTCATAATTTTGTTCTTCATCAAACGAAATAGGCTCATTCTCATCACAGAGACTAGGTGAAGCCATAGCATAGAAATCTGATGCAAAAGAAGCATTGTGAGAGCATGAACGAGCACAGAAGGTGCATCTAATTTATTGTCATGCAAAGTGTGCACCAACCATTTTGGCATAGTTTTTGCCTCGTCATTATCAACAAGTGCACAATGTAAATCTACAAGAGAAATAGAATGATCTACATCATCACATGAAACTAGTAAAGGGTGAAAAGTTGCCTCATTTGGAATAGCACTAGACTTTCCACGTGTAAAAAGAGGCAGCAAAGTGTGAGCTAATTGATGTCTGCTTAGTACATGAAAGTAATGGCTGAATAACATCTTCCACAAAAACAACATCACCGCTAACCAAAATGCATTTAGTATGTGGATGATACAGATGATAGCCTTTGCTTTTAGAATTGTACCCAACAAAAATACATTTCACTGCTTTATCATCCAATTTCCTGTGTTGTTGTTCAGGCAGTAATGCATATGCCAGACAACCAAAAACATGCAGGTGAGCAACATATGGTTTGTGACCATGTCAAGCCTCGTATAGAGTGATAGAATACAATACTTTAGTGGGACATCTGTTAAGTACATATGTTGCACACATAATAGCCTCAAGCCAGAAACTATGTGGTAAAGCCCGACTCTTGACCATACACCTCACCATCTCTATGAGTGACCTGTTCTTGCGTTCAAGAACTCCATTCTGTTGAGGTGTATACAACACTCTATATTGATGTTTTATCCCACGTTCAGCCATAAATTAATTAAAGTCAAAAGACATATATTCCCCGCTCGATTAGAATGAAGGGTGCCCATTTTACATGCTGACAGATTTTCAAAAAAAACCAAAAACTATTTGAAGTGCATAAACACTTCTGACTTTGCTTTCAATGGATATACCCATGCATGCTTGGAAAAATCATCAACAAAAGCCCATTTTGCCCAAAAATACAGCCTTCACATACATGTTTATTGGGTGCCCCAAGTTTGGGCAAAGATGACACCATTTTAGATTTTGCAAGTATAGCAAACTAGCAAAATTGAGATAACCAAAGCATGCATGCCAAAGCTTTGCATCTGACATAGTGTGAGAATCATGCACTGCACATGTTGAATCATTCACAAATTTTTCATAGTCTATGAGCTTATATAGCCCATGACATAAAATGCCAGAAGCAATAATGATGTTGCCATTTGACATATCATGAATTGTACATATGTCATCAATAAATTTCACAACCCAGACAATCTTGGCTAAAGTTGAAACTGATAATAGATTCTTCTTGATCTGTGGCACAAATAGAGCATCCGACAATGTAAAAGAACTACCATCAACAGTAGTCAGAATGATATTACCAACTCCCATGATAGGATAAGAGGAGTTGTTGGCACATGTGACAGTATTCCCTGTAGGGGCAGGCTCAAGTGAAGTGAAGAAACTACAATGCGAGGTAATATGTTTGGTTGCCCCATTATCAAAGTACCAAACATCTAAGTCTACTGCAGACATACACTATTCATGAGAAGATAGTTCATAACTAAAAACAATGGTAAATGCCCATTCTTCATTTTGCAAAAGATTAGCATACTGTGTTTTGGGTGTAGAGGCCTCTGCAACAACCATTCTAGCCTCTTTCTTCCTTTCCTCTTTATCAGCTAATTATCATCCTTCTTTGATTGTGCAGAATTCGTAGATTTTTGCTCACTAGTGGAAGAGCTCCATTTACCTTTGCCCTTCTGACTAGCTAGAAAGGCTTGATCTGCAACACGCATAATGGACCTATTCTGCCTAGAATGATCTTCCTGCAATAGAACAGAGACTAAATCCTCAAATGTTAAGGCATTTTGATTGCCATTCATCATCAAATGAAGAGTAGAAGCAAAACTCTGATATGAATCAAGAAGATCATTCAGAACAGTGTGCACAATTGAACTGTCAGGGAAGACTTCATCAGTAGAAATCAATTGTTCCTTCAAATCTTTGATCTTTGTCAAAAAACTATCCATGGAATCTCCTTCATTCATGTGCTCACTCTCCAACTATTTTTCGAGGTAAGCAACATGAGCCTCATTCCTTCCCTGGTATAAAGTGATAAGTGTATCCCAAGCATCCTTAGCTATTCTACAAGAGTGAATGTGAGGAATAATGGCACATTTGATAGACAAGGCTATCAATGCATGTGCATGAGCATCTCTACCATCCCAACAAATTTGCTCTATAGTAGGTGCAACAAGAATTGCAACACGAATAGGAACATCAAGAATATCGCCATCCTGAACACCAACTGCATCACCTTCAACAACTATGTCTGCAAGTGTAATAGGATGTTTTTCAGCACCCTGCACAATATTCCACAGTCCTTTTGCAACCAATACATGACGCATCATGGAGCCCTCCATCCGTGCCAGTGTTAGCCTGCCATACTTATTCTTGTAAACACTTTTTGATATTTCAATGTAATTTCAACGAATAGTTCTCATCAAAAAGGTAGGACTGTAAACATGTAACCTTTCATATTAATGAATAGAGGATGGCGTCGGAGCAATAGTTTGCTTTATGACTTAAGACATGGAAACAGTGCTATGAAAAGTATTTGACTATATTCTAGTGGTGAATGCAAATGGCAAACATCATTGACTACATGCAAAAAAAAAAATCATTTTTAAATGAGATGGAAACATTCATGTTTGTAAGAGGAAGTGAAAATTGATACAACAAAATAACCTTATACAATTTAGGCAAATATAAGTAAAAGTTCTAAGATAATTTTCAAGTTGATCTAAATGAGATAGTAACATTCATGTTTGTAAGGACGTAACAAACAACCCTATACAAATCATAAGATTTTTAAGTTCTAAATGGGTTTAAATTTCGTTTGCTAGGGAAATCTAGATAGAAGGATTCGAGGGACTGCAGCTTCGATCAGCTTCTTCTACATTGCTCTCCACCTTCCCATTCATAATGCTCATCAAGATCAATGCTCTAAAAAAGATCATTTCCAAAGAACATAAGTATTTTTATGAAAAATTAAAACACTCATGTTTTTCATTAATTACTTTGAATTTTTATCCTATTCATAAAGATTGTTCATTTGCATATATATGCATATAATTTTGCACATATAGTCTTTCATATCTACATACATTCATGCAATTACATACATTCATGCACACATGTATGCTCATGCACTGTTATTCATTCATTCTCATTCTTTTATGTACATACATTCATTCATTCTTATGCATTTGTATACTCGCATACTTGCTAACATTCATGCTCACATTCCTACATGCATACTAACTTTCATTCACGCATGCATACGCACACTATTTTATGCATACACATATGCACATACTCACATATATATGCATGCATTTCACTCATACAGATGCATATATTCATTTTCATACATGCATGCATACATTTTCATACATCCATGCACATGCACACACTTTACACATGCATATGTATTCTTACACATGCTTTCGTGCACACACATGCATGCACTCATACATATGTATACTCACATACAACACACATACACATATGTATTCTCATAATCATTCACTTAATTATATGCATATGCTCATGTATTAAACACAAATACATATATGCATGCACATAAACTCACACATGCATGCATACTTGACTCTCTCTCTCTCTCTCCTCGATTTTCCTCTGCTATCGCACACATCCGATCTGTCTTCTGCCCCGACCTTTGCTCCTCTCTCTCTCTCTCTCTCTCTCATCATCATCATAGCAGTAGTAGCATCGTAGCTCTCTCTCTCTGCCTCATTTGCTTCTCTATGATTTGTATTGTGATTGTCTGCTGTTGGAACTCTACGATCATCACACAAGCAAGAGCCGGGTACTCAACTCTATGATTCGATGTTTCTCTCTCCGTCAACCTACCAATAGATTCCAACATGAATCCACTTCCTCTCTCTCTCTCGCCTACATGAATCCCTGCTCTTTTTGTGCACATGAGGCAACATGCGTCTCTGAGGCAGGGGAACTGACTGGCTTCTCTTCTCCCCTGCCCCGTGAACTAGCACAGAGGTCATGGAGCTCTGATAGACGCCATTAGACCACAAGCCAGCCAGAGAAGAGAAATCACACCTGATAAATGGTTATTATTCAATAGTTGTTGAGGAAAATGAAGCAACTCGTAAGTGAAAGCGAAGTCAATACATTCAAAGCATTTCATATCTACATAGCCTTGCAAATCCTGGCTGTAATGCTAGCTGTATCCGAAGTTGCTATGAAGTGCACTTCTCTCTCTCTCTCGAGCTCTGTGTGTAGTTTGTTTAGAAATGTGGCAGACAGAGGAAGAAAGAAACAAAAAGAGGGGGAAGGGTAAAGCTCTGTCAAAGAGAGAGGTAGTAGAGAAAAGAGATATGTTCATCTCTCTCTCTTTCTCTCTTCTTCTTCTTTCTTCTTCTCTCTCTCCACGCGACTTCTTCTTTCTTCTTCTCTCTCTCCACGCGACGTACGTAAAAAAGGTCATTACAAATTTTAACAACTAGTCTAGTTTAAATAGGAATCCAAAGCTCTTCTTTCTTTAGGACTTTCCAAATTGCACATAAAATTTCTAAGGATTTTTTAGATTTAAGACTCTTCCACTCTATTCGATTTTGATTTTTTTCATTTTTATTTTTCCTTTTCTATTTTCTTATTTCACTATAATATCACCAATTTTATTTACAAAGGTTTTTGTTTTTACAAGTTAAGGGGTCCAAACCAAGGGCATATCAGACAACGTTTTTAATGTTTTCTCATTTATATGTTAAAGGTTATGTCTCCTACAACATATGCACACTATCACATGACTTTCACACATTCACTCGACCTCAAGCATGCATGAAAACACGTATTCCCTACTCTCATATTCTCTTGCACATAGCACTACACATATGCATCCCACCAACCCAAAATAATTCAAGCAAGTGATAAGGTCACAATCATCAATAGCTTCAAGAAACGCCATACATGCAAACATAACACAAGCACCGTTACATTTTCATATATATATAGTTAAACATTTGCTATTATCAACCTCGGTTTAATGTTTATACATATAGGCACATAGGTTATTGCATATACTCACTCTTCTCATACGGATAGGTAAACACCCACTCATTCCTCATTCGCATCAAATGTACATGCACACACATGGGCACATGTATATTCATACCTATGCACATATATTCATCAGCACATAAGATTGAATTCACATTTCCATAAAGGTTGTGTATATGTGGCATTATTCATCTACATAGTCACTCACATATACTCACATTTATGGAAAATTCATAGGGTATCTCACATATAAAGTTGTGCTCACACTGAGGGCTTGCCCCAAATGATATTTATTCTTATAGGATTTATCATAAATCCTAAGTACATAACCACACGTACATACTCATATGAATACTTACTTATGTGCGCATTAGTAAATCATATCAAAAAGATTTTTAAGAGTTAAAAAATGACCATTTTGGAAGAAAAGTTTTTATTTTTCTATATGCCGATCAGAGTGATGAAATCTTTCCGCAGTGGTGTCGATGGGATGTCAGTCATGGTGGTGAAATGAGCGGGTAGGGGTTGCATCACGCCTCGAGTGTGGGATGTGTCACATCACTTCTATCTGACAGGTGGGTTTCACACACTGGGCATCTCTGCCTAGGGAATTATATGCCAGTAGGCTCACCGTAGGTCCAAAAATACTTTTTGCATGGAATCATAAACGATGTCGTAGATCGAGGTTGTCACGGGAGACGCACGTGAATGGAAGAAAATACAAATAAAATTCTCGATCTCAATAATATTAGATCAAAAGTTTACATCCAATGATCATGAAAGGATTGATCAATATACAAAATGATTGTCACTCAGTGACTGATACAACTCTAATAATGATATATTATGCTACAATGCAGTTCAGGCAAACGAAATGTTCGATCAATCTTCTTGACTACATTGCGAAAAGGACCATCTCCTCTTCACTCTTTTCTTCAATCATCAATCTAAGTTGAAGCTTTTCTTCAGACCCTTCTCTACAAATCATCAGAATCTTTGCATCAAAAGTCGTTAAAAACAAAGAAAACAAAAACACACATATAAATAGTCATATGCACACATACAAATATGCACACATACAAATATGCACACATGCATTCAGTACATTCACTTAACACCCACACATGCACTCACATTCACATGCAAACCACTCCTTCACATGCACACTCGCCATGAAAACACAAGTATACACATGCGCACACTTCACATGCACACCACAAATCACTTTACTTAACACAAACAACACACTCACACTCACATATACACGTACACAATTGATTAGTTTATTATTATTATTATTCGTTTTAATTTTCCTTTTTTTTTGTTTTTAAATTAAACTTTTTAGTATTTAAAAACATTTGTGTAAACTTAGGTTCCGATAAATTTTTATTAAATCACATGCACACACATACATTCATAGACACAATCCCACATTTACATGAAATCCATACTCTTACACATATACCTCATATTCACACCCTCACCATGGGTACACATACACACATACATAGTTACACATGCATATTCTCATATACCCTCACACGTAAATAGAAATTCATATTTACACACATAGAACATAGGGTACACATATAAGCACATAAGTTAAGACATATAAACACATTTAAATTAACACACCAAAAATGCATAGACATTCATAGACACATTAAAACACACATAGGCTCTTAGGTTAATGCTTCACATAGGTACATAGGTTAATGCATATCACATAAACACTTATAATTACATAATTCTTAAGGATACAAAAACACTCATAATACAAACACATAGGGCAATAAAACACATAGGGTAAATCACACATACACTTGGGTTCAAAAATGCATTGGGGCACTTAAGGGTACACACACATACCATCAATTAGAACAATACTTATAAACATATCTTGAAACATACACATACATACACATATCCACACTGATGCGCATTCATACATATGGGCACATTTTCACATGCACATTCATACCCATGCTCACACATTCATGCATGAACATAGTCACAAACACCTATTGACCCATATAGGCACATGACAACATATAGGTCAAACCATATGATGAAACTAGCATTGGTTTGCAACCCTAATCACCCGACCAGGGTAGCTCCACTCACCTACTAGCCCATTGTAGTGCACTAACGGCACATAAAACATACATATATAGCTAGCTGGAGTATGAAGGCTTGCTTGAATCATAATTGGTCTGGAGGTAGGATCTCACAAGTAGTAAATAGTAGGAACCAAGAATCCCACTCACCAAGTTTTCAAGATTTTTAACATATACGTGCACTTAGTTTAAGTCTTGCAATCACATCCCAAGGTCTTCAATCGCGAAAGCTCTAGTCTACTAATTGATCCTACTCATATAATCTTTTGTCTTTCATGCATCACGCATAACCATAATAAATGTCTACCATCTTGATTCTACTTAATTCACTTAAATTTATACAAATTCCAACACGTCTATCAGATACAAAATGCAATGCATATTTACATACAGTTATAGAAGAAAAGAAATGAAAGTGGAAGTGTTTCACCTAATTTTATCTTTCTATTCCATATTCATGTCATTCCTAATCTTCCTCATCTACAAAATAGCTTCTTAAAACATCTTAGTAGGTGTGTTGCAACTTAAGAAAATACTTTTATTATTCGTCAGAATTTTCATATTCAAAAGAACAAAAGAATCTTTAAAATGACTCTCAATTTGTTTCATAATTTATCAATAATCAGTAGTACTTATAGTCGATGTGTTTTTTCATAATTTGATTCATCTTTATGAGTTAAGTATTTGTTTTAACCATTTTCTCTATTTCTTGAAATGTTAAATTCTTAGTTCTCCTGTTCAATTTTAAAGGTTTTAAATTTTTTAAATTAATTTTCATATTGTTCTCGATTTGTTTAATAATATCATTAAGGAGTTTTTTCTTTGTTTCGTTCATTTGTCTTTCAGAGTTTCTATTCATACGCATTCTTTGTTTGGTCTTTTCTTGTGTAACTTGATTAGTTTCTTGTTTGCTCAGTTGATTTTGTAATTCTCTAAATTTCTCTTGATAAAAATTTTTCTCATTAGTAAATAGCATCGAATCAAATGAGACATGGATGCCTTGAAGTTTCCTTGCTCCTACTTGTATTTCATGGTCAAATTCTCTTTGTTCTATATCCAATTATTTTTCCACAATTGACTCGAAATTTTGATTTTCTTCCTTTAGTTTTCTACTTTTTTCTTCCGCCATTACTGCATGTTCACTTTTAATTGTCATCACACTCGTTCGTTCATTAGATTTTGTGTTCACATGCATGTTTTCTTTCCATACTTTTTGACTTTTTTTACATGGATTTGGTTTGGTTTTGGTTTGCTTTAATAATTCCTTCATTCCACCACTTACGACATTTAGATGTAAAGGTGATCAATCTTGATAACTACAAATTTTTCTTTCATATTTGGTTATTAGTTTATGTCTACACACACTTTCATATGTCATGCAATCCCTGAACATGTCCATAATGATCACACCAAAAACATCTTGGAGGTTGCTTTAGAACATTATTCGATTTTCTAGGTGGAATTCTAGGCATGGATCTTCTAAGATCAAATGACTGTTTGTTATATTCCAAAGATGTACGTGCTTGGAGGAACGAGAAGTTCCTTGCTCGGGGGATAGCCCAGGCCAAAAGCCAGAGAGTTCATATGAGGCACCTACTCATGATGGCCAGATGAGTAGAGGAACCTTAGAGAGAACTCTAGATGGTGACTAGGTAAGGGCTATAAATAGGCCAGGAAGTGAGTCCCAGACATGTCATTCTCGACTTCTCACATTTGGTATCAGAGCTTGAGGGAGAGAGAGACCTTGGGGGAGATCTTGATGGAGATAAAAAAGAATCCTTTACTGGCAAGAAGGGAAGGATTGGATGGGAATTTTGGAGGCATCTTCGTCGTCCGTGAGAGCATTTATGCAGCCATGCAGAAATCGAGAGAAAGAAAATATAGATGATGGCTCAAATTTCATGAGAGTGTCAGCATCCGTGAGGCAAAAGCGAAAATTGTGGCGGCGCTGCTCGATGTTGCACTTAAGTATGATCAACATTAACTCTATATATTTTAGTGATGGACAGAGATGCAGCCCTGGGGGTTTGAACTCGTCACCTCCTCAATGAGGAACATGTGTCCTACCCATTAAGCTACACCATGTTGCTAGCAATCATGGCATTTTCTTTATATCATATGTTGTGTCTGCACCTGTTCAACATGTAGAGAGGTTGAGAGACAAAAGAAAAAAGAGGAGAAAGAGAATAAGGAAAGAGAGAGAGAGAGAGAGAAGAAAATAAGAGGAGAAGGAAGAACAAAAGAAAGAGAAGAAAAAAAAAGAAAAAAAGAGAAGAAAGAGAAAAAAGAGAAGCAAGAGAAGAGAGAAAGACAAGAAGTAGAGATAGAAAGAAAGAGAACAAAAGAGAAAGAGAAAGAAAGAGAAAGGGAAAGAAAGAGAAAGAGAAGAAGGAGAAAAGAGAGAGATAGAAAGAGAGAAACCAAGAGAGAGAGAGAAAGAAAGAGATGGAAAGAGAGAGAGATAGAGAAAGAGATGAAAAAGAAAAAGGGTAGAGAGAAAGATATAGAAAAAGACAGAGAGAGAGAAAGAGATAAAAGAATATGAAGGAGCTAGAAAATGAATGAACCAAGAGGAAGAGAGAATATGAAAGTGAATATTAGAGAGAGAAGTAAAATATTAGAAAGAGAGAGAAGAGTAAAGAAAGAGAAAAAGAAGATAGGAAGTAAGAGAAAGAGCAAGATTAGCATACTTATCTTCACGAAAATGGGCATAACTTTCTCATATGAAACCCAAATTGGATGATTCCACTTGGCATAGGAAATAAACTTTAAGGGCTTTGAAATGAGTGGTTGCAACCCATCATTGGATAAGTCTAAACCACCTGAAGAGAGTATTTAATTCTCTACATACTTCTTCAACGAGGTATGCTGCCCACTCACCTAGCTCCATTGTTTTGGCCATAACATCCTCATAGAATCCAAATCAAAAATTCAACTTGGTATAGATTCTATACTTCAAGCCCTTTCTTGTGACTAGCTTTATGCCAAATATTGACCATTGGAAGCCATCTCTACATAAGCTTTTAGATGGCTATTGACTGGCAAGAAAATCTTTTTGAGTGAATTGAGTTTTCGATTATGATAATTAGGAGTTTTTAATCATATTTTGAACCAATTTGGATAGGAATGGAATAATTTTCATACCTTTGCATCATATTTTTTCTCTCAAATATATTGATTTGAATACTTCTCGCATCAAAGTTTATAATTTTGCATTTTATTCTCTTTCAGTTTTATGAAATCAACATTGGAATGTGCATGAACGCTAGTTTTTTACATGAATTTATCTATGGACATGAAGTTACACTACTTATGTTGATTCAAAAAAGCATCTGCAGATCTTGTTTGTGTGTTTTAGAATCTTTGGCAGGTATTGAAGGCAGAAAAGACATTATAATGAGGGCATGTAATGCCCAACAACACAGTTTGGAAAAGTTTCTTCTTTGCAGGTTCCTGAAGTAAAGAAAGTGGTTTGCCAACCACTAGGCTGATGCCTATCATTGTAATGGTTATTAATTTTCAGGCTTCATTTTCTTGGGGAAGTGTTGCCGAAATTTTTGTAACCATATGGCATTATATGCCATGTGAGAACTAAAGTGATGTTGTGTTATGAGAGAGGAAGTCGTATGTGTGCATAACTAAAAGCATATAAATTGATTAAAGTAGAGAAGAAGATGCATTAGTGGATGCATGCATACATAGACGATATGATTGCTAGAAAGTTGAAGGGCACGATGCATTTTTTGTCTATAGAAGATCACTTTTATGTATCACCATGATAAGTTAGGGTGAGCATGAGGTACATGATAGAGGTACCATGCATCCACTAATTGTTTAGAAAGTAAATGACAAGGTATATGCATCAAGTACAACTTAGATGTGTTTTCTTCTAGTAATGAATGAGCACATGAATTGTTCTTCATGCAAGTCTATGTACTTGATATAGAAGTTTATCCCGAGTCCGCACAAGAGTGATATGGTTATGATCATCAATACAAGTTTTAAATGCTTGTATGTGATTGTTTATGATGAGGTTAATGAATGTGCAAGAAGCAAAATGAATAGAATGACATGCATAGATATTCACTTTCACTGAAAGGTCGATACTATGTAAAAAGTAGATTTTTCAACGGGATGATTTGTGATGGTTAATTGATTTGCATTGATCTAGATGATCATTATATGCATGGATATGTGTCCATGTCATAATCCATCCAAGAAAACGAATGAGTAAGTCTAATCATAAGGATTAACATATCTCATCATTTTTCGATTAAAAAAATGATTGAGCAAATAGTTAGTGAGGTAGCAGCCTCATAGAGATTTGGATGCTGCTCTTTGAAGGAATGCCCAAATTTATTGGAGTTTTGAAGGCCAATATTTCATAGTCTATTCTTTGAGCTGAACAATTTTCAAGTAATTTGGATATTTTTAGAAAGGTCAAATGACTTCTGTACTAGAAATGCTGCTAGTAGAGGTAGAGGACTAAAACAAGTGACATAGGCCTATTACTAAGGGCAAGTGAATGCCTTTTTTTGGAAATGAAAGCTTGATAGATGCACTTTGTGCATACCAAGTTTCATTATTTTTAGAGATCATTTGATAGGTCAAAGAATATCTGCACATCAAAGTGCAACCTCAAGAATTTATGAAATGACCAAAGACCATGTCACCTAGAGGTGATTGGTTCTCTTAGCTCAGTTACTCAAATTGGATGATTTTTGTTTGTAACATTAGCTAAACAAATCCACATGCTGTCTACAAAATTTCAAGGTGAAATGGTTCTCCATTTAGGGTATATAAAGAAAAGTGTAAATGTTAGCCTCTGCAAAGTTTTAAAATATTGCAGGTATAGAGGCTTAGTATTTTAGTCATTGTGAAAGCCCCAAATGTCCAAATACTATGAAATTTATATCACTAAAAGAATATAATAATAGCTAAATTTTGTTAAAATTTTGAAGAAAGTGGATATCAAATGGTAGGTCAAATGACCTATTCTTCTCAGACCAATCTCTAATGAGGATTTTCCAAAGAGTGGTACATGTGTCTGATGCGCACATGATATTTTCATATTTCAAACTCCAATTTCAAAAAATTTTGTTGGAGAATCTACATAAGTATAGAAGCTATGATATACCCAAAATTCAAGGATTTTGAAGTTTATCTTCATAGTTAGAAGATATTATAAAAGTGCAGCAACATTGTTTCTAGGCTCACCTAAGCGCAGGTGTAGCAGAGATACAATTATACTTTTGAATGAGTATTTGATTGCATTTTGGATTGAAATCTTGTGAGACCAAATTAGAAAAGTTGATCTAGATTTGGGCACAAAGAAAATAGAATTTGCAGTTTTTTTATCAGTCTAAGGGCTTCAACAAGATGACCTTGTACATTTTTAGAGTTGGTCATCAAGTGTTCGACCCTTCCAATAAAATGGTTATAAAACTCTGAGAAAATATCCAAATCAAGTGATTTTTGTGCCTCAATGAGAGCACGTCAAAAGCTACAAAAGGCTGAAAAATTTCATAGAATTTAGATGAGTGAGAGTTAGTTAAAACTAAACTTCAATCTGCTGCTATTGGAAATTGTTTATGCAGGAGATTTTGTTGAAAGGAAAAGATTTTTCACAGGTTTTTCATGATATTTTTTTGATATGGTGTGATCACCATGCGCTAGTTATGCCCTAGATACTTGTTTTTTTATCATTGGTTTATGGTGAACATTCTCAGTAGGACACATGAGACTCTATCGAAATTTTCCAGAATATATATAGTGCCATGAGAGCATGGAACAGGAGAACTTTGCTAGTTGTTCGGATTTTGTATAATTGGATTCATACAAGTTGTATGAATCCAATATTTGATTCAAGTCATATGAGTTGATATTTGATGCAAGCCGCATCCTTCACAACTCTAGTTGAGTTGATTTATCATATAATTTCTCATTTCTGAACTCAAGATGAGTTGATGTTAGAGATAGTTATGAGTGATAGACGGTCATAGGAATGACTCTGTTCTTTCCATCGAGGGAAGGAAACACTTCAGGAACACTTCATGATTTCATTATTATTATTTATGATTTTGAGTACTCACGGAGTTATTATTATCATTTTTGAGAGAAGTGTTCGACTTTAATCTCATACACGCATCTATGTGGGGTATAAAGTTTGGTGGTATGAGACATGCACATTGACCATGCAAACAAAAGTATCCACATGCACACACTTCACATGCATACATGCACACCACAAAATACTTCACTTAACAGACACAACACACTCAGACTCACATATACACGTTGTCAAGAAGATGATGCATGGTTGGTGGATCAGTTCAACTGCCAAGTCCAATGGTGCACATAGGGTGCTTCAACCAAGCTCAGGCGATAGAATGGAGACTCAAAGAGATTATCAAAACTCAAAACAATTGATCATATCACTCACAAAACATATCATCATATTAGAGAAAATTTGATTCCATGGAAAGAAGAGAAAGCTTGATTCATAATTTGTGTTCATATGATTTTAAATGAAAATAATGAAAAAGATACGAGTTACGAATTCATAATTGATCATAAAGTTGGTTCATAATGTTGATTCATAATTTCCATCAATCTTCAAGATCATCATCAATCATGTGTGTAGAGCCACCTCCAAGATGAGAGAAGAGACACCTTCCACCTAGTAGATGACCACCTCCTTCAAGAAGATGCATGTAGTCTCTCTTCCAGTTAGCAAGTGTAGAGCTCTTCACTTCATAATGTGTATAGCCTCCATCAATGAGTCCTCCAATCTTCAACAACTCCAAAGATCTTCATCTTCAGTTCATGCGTTGAATGATGATAAGAGATGATATAGGCTTTGTATACTGATGAAAAGCTTAGTGAAAGCTTTTACGAAATATCTTCAAAAGCACTTAAAAGCAAATGATCGCTAAAATCGCGATAGATTTTCTTTTCATCAATTTTATTTGTCGATGTCACATGTGTTCTTGGGAGGGAAGACTAAAATACGTTATGTTTATCCGGGCCGATTGAAGGACTCAAATTTTAGACCTGCTGCATGCGAACTAGTCCGAAATCTTTGTCGTAAACCACTTGGCATATGTTTTTGTATGTGTGTTATTTCGTGCCTTCTAAATACCATTCTCTTCTCGATAAGTATTTTTTTAGAATTTCGATTCTTCTCACTCAAGTCTCTGAAGAGATGTACATATAAAATGGTTAAATTCTTCATCATATGATTGTAAAATTGGAATGTTGTTATCAATGAGTTATTCTCCATTTTTCATCAGAGTGAAGACATCAAACCTCTTCGACAACGTACAGAATTGATTACTTTATTATTATTTTTTTTTCATTTTAATTTTCCTTTTTTATTTGTTTTTAAATTAAACCTTTTATTATTTAAAAACATTAGTGTAAACTTTAGGTTCCGATCAATATTTATTGAATCACAGGCACAAACATAAATTCATAGACAGAATCCCACATTCACATCAAATTTATACTCATACACATGTACCTCATACTCACATCCTCACCATGGGTACACATACACACATACATAGTTACACAAACTTAGATGCACATACATATTCTCATAAACCCTCACACATAAATAGACATTCATATTCACACACATAGCACATAGGGTACACATATAAGCACATAAGCTAAGTCATATACACACACTTAAATTAACACACCAAAAATGCATAGATATTCATAGATACATTAAAACACACATAGGCTCTTAGGGTTAATGCTTACACATAGGTAAATAGGTTAATACATATCACATAAACCACACATAAACACTTATACAAACATAATTCTTAAGGATACAAGAACACTCATAATACAAACACATACGAAAATAAAACACATAGGGTAAATCACACATACGCTTAGGTTCAAAAATATATAGGGGCACTTAAGGGTACACACACATACCATCAGTTACAATAATAGTCATAAACATATCTCCAAACATACACATACATACACATATCCACACTAATGCACATGCATACATATGGGCACATTTTCACATGCACATTCATACCCATGCTCACACATACATGCATGGACATAGTCACACACATTTAGGTATACTTATGGTCACACATATATGAGCACCGTTAAACACACATTCACACACTCATTTATACATGCACATTCACTTTCACACACAAAGCTCACACATATAAACTCACTCATACACATATATAGTACCTTGCACATACACACACATGGAAAATATATAATCAAACACTCATAAAGATACTCACAAATACCCATAGACATGCACACACAAATGTAAATGCACAAACATTCGCTCGCAAATTTGCATGATTAGTGCGCATGACTGAAGGAAACTCGAGACTAGATTGGGTGGATTTATATTCATTTGACACAAGGATTCAGTATTCAATGGCATGCATGC
Source organism: Ceratopteris richardii (assembly GCA_020310875.1). Classification (NCBI taxonomy): domain Eukaryota; kingdom Viridiplantae; phylum Streptophyta; class Polypodiopsida; order Polypodiales; family Pteridaceae; genus Ceratopteris; species Ceratopteris richardii. The sequence continues at coordinate 3,575,350 of CM035423.1, read as the reverse complement.
TATTCAAGCACTTTATTCAAGCACATGCAAATTCGCAAGGGCCTTGACAATTATCTACTTAAATCATCGGGTGAATCAACTCAATTTTTTACTTGTTATTTTGTAGTGTTTCACAATCGTGTGTTGCACTTTCGTGCAACCATGATGAGAATAGCGTTGCCTAATCCATTTAAGATAAATGACATGAGCCCGTTGCAAATTCTTGAACATCTATTGCAATCTCATGTTGATTGGTTCTGACAATGAGGTCTGCTCGACTATCCGCAGATTGACTAGACTAATCTACAAAATCATACGATGGCCAACTCTTTTATCCAATAGTGCAACAATCAGCTCAAGGCATTCGATGAGCATTGTGCCTTTCTAGAGTTTTGAATAGAGTCTGAAGTGCACCTGATAATCAACCCACAATACATTGTCATCCAATTGAATCTTAGTAACAATAGGATTCTTGCTCCTACAACATTAGTTTCCAATGAAGAGATGGAGCCTATGTTCAGTAAGCCATGCTCTAGAGAGTACAAATATGCGAGGATCTTAGACATGAATCCCTAGAATTTTGGGTTGTGCCTCGCTACAGTGGCCATTAACATCCAAAGTAAGCATTATGTTATATTGCAAACTCATTATTCGGTAATGGTTGATGCTTTGGCAGTAGACAACCAAGTGAATTGGGCCAAAATTATCTATCAATGCTTGAAGAAGGAGGTGTGATGTTTGTGCCATCTGGCAAAGAAGATACAATAGCTAGATACAAAAATTGGTGTTTTTTTTTCATTATTGATTCTAGTAGGACATCTTCCTGGTGGAAGATTGTTCTTAGTAGTGGAAGAACCAGTGTTCTTATGATAAATGAAGTGATAATGTAAACACCATTCTCTGTATGATAATGACTTGTTGAATGCAAAGAAATGAGCTCAAGTAAAACTTGTCTAGGAAGCACTATGATATGTAGAAGAAGAAAGACTCCGATGTATGCAGGGGCAAATGCAAGCAAAACTATAGAGGAAGAAATGAGAAGATCGTGTTGTAGCTGAAGAAGCTAAAAGACATCTTAAGGCTATAGAAGATGAAATTGAACAAAGAAGAGTGGAGGAGGAACAACAACAACAACAATATCAACAACAACCTCCAGTGCTACAATGTACACTGACTGATGAGGGGCATCCTTTGACTTTGCACATAACAAAAATAGATGAACTCTCTGAGATAGAGCAATCTTCAAGGAGTATCAACTTTCCCACTTTTACCACACGATGTCTAGATCCCTAGAAAACACAATTGGGCAAAGTCCAATTGCCAATGCTCGAGTGTTCTTCTATTATTTACCCATGGTTTATGAAAGACTACCAGAGCCACTCAACTACTTTGGCCGATGTAGCCAGACTTCTAACATTATGTTCATTGCATATGGAAAAAGATGAACAGAGTAGGCAGGCTGAAGCTACTTTAATGGAGAAGATGCATGAAGAGTTGCTTCTGTTGAAGCAACAAAATACAAAATTGTAGGATCCACAGGCTAGCAGAGCCACTATTTTGGAAGAACATGTTCAACACTACAACATATGAGGGGCATACCAATGCTGCCTATACCGATGGTCACTCTCGGCATCAATATAAACATTGGAAAAATGAACTTAAGCATATCGACGATCGCTTGACCATCGGTATGACAATTTTAAATGGCTCATCGAGATGTTTCATGACTATCGGTATAGGCATCAATATGACCATCGGTATGAGCGTCGGTATGAGCATCGGTAATTTGTTGAAAATTATCGGCGCTCATACTCACGCCTATACCAAGGCCGTATTTTAAACATATCGGGAACCCGAGATCAAAACTCAACATTTTGCGCGTGTTTTACATTGAGTACTGCTTGCTTCTGTCGAACTTGTGCGCATGAACCAAATTGTGACCTGCATTGTCTTGTGCACACACACAGATCTCTCTCTCTACACACACACTCTCTCTCTCTCTTTAGATCTCGCATCTTGGTAAGTGTTGTGCATACTCTTACCCTTTGTCTTTCTCTATGCTTTAAGTTTTATAATTTTTCTTCTCTTTGATTTTTCAGAATCTTTTTGGCATCGATTCTTTGGAATTCGACGGTAGATGACATACATTACGCTTTGACGACAATGATCCAAAAAGAGGGACATACTTGTTAGTGATTGTTTTATTCTCTATTGATAGAGAGAGATAGAGAGAGAGAGAGATAAAGAGAGATGAAAGAGAGGAGGATAGAGAAAGAAATAAAGAGAGATGAAAGAGAGAAAAATAGAGAGAGAGAGATAAAGAGAGATGAAAAAGAGAAAGATAGAGAGAGATATATATATAGAAATACATACACACACATACATACATGCATATACACACACATGCATACACATACATATGCATACATACATACACACATATACACACATGCATGCATACATACACACACATGTACACACATGTATAGATACACACACATGCATGCATACACACACATGTACACACATGCATACATACACACACATATACACACATGCATACATACACACACATATACACACACATACATACACACACATATACACACCTGCATAGATACACACACATACACATATACACACATGCATACATACACATACATACACACACATGCATACATGCACACACACATGTACACACATGCATGCATATATACACACACATATACACGCATGCATGCATACACACACACACATACATATGTGAAAAATGAGGATCTGAGCTTAAACATACTCTCAAAGAATATATGAGATGAGATATGAGAAACAAATAAGTGAGCAATCCTTAAATCAACAAGAATACAAAGTTCAATAGTAGAAGCTAACTCAAGCTCAAACTGCTTGAAAAGAACAAAGCTAATAACACTATCAAATGAGCTCAATGATACAAATGAAGCCAATGTATAATGGTCAAGAGTGTGTGGTATACACCACTCCACTTTAGTCCGTAGGATGCACTCCACAACTACAAGAAATGAGCCGACTGTCTCTCAACTCCAACCCTCTGTCTGTCTATCGAAAATGCTCATAAGCTTCTGTTTAAATAGGCATAACTCTCTAATGCATGGGATTTTGGTGAAACTGTTTTAGATGAAGATTCTCCATGATATGGGGAATAACTTTGCTAAGGAAACCATTTTGAGATGACACACGTAGCTCAAGATACAAGCTTCCAAAGTTGGCCTACTGGCCGTTTTCAGCAATCTGCCAATTCTCTACCTACCAACTTGCGGCCAGCATAACTTGAGTTTGGAGATGAATTTCTGGGAGATTTTTGGTGAACTCATACCTGATGTTCTCGTTTTCAGCAATCTGCCAATTCTATACCTACCAAATTGCGGCTAGCATAACTTGAGTTTGGAGATGAATTTCTGGGAGATTTTTGGTGAACTGATACCTGATAGTATGGAGAACATTCAAGCTTTTAGATCAGTCAAAAAGGATGCACGCTTAGCGAGATATGATCCGTGCAAGACTACCATCATAAAAGGTGTGCTGCTGTCGTGAATTTTTTCCTAAATTATAGGAACACTATTCCAACTTGGCATTGACTTCAAATATGCTTTATTCATGACTATGGCTGATGTGGAAAACATAATAAATCACTCTAAGAATATAATGAACTTTAATAAAGAGTTCAACCTATAATAATACTTTGAAGAGATGATGTGGACTTGCATATTCCAACACCTTCCCTCAAGTCCAACATCTTCAAAATAATAAGAACCTGAAACAAAATGCTTGCTAAAGGCATATGAAGATGAACCTTCCCTTATTTGTTGAAGATGCATGATGAGCCTTCCCTTACTCATGACTTCCTTCCCTTAAGGGGAGCTCCATCATGCCAAGTGATGATCTATGCTTGATGAACAACTCCTTGCGGAGAGCTTTAGTGAAGAGGTCAGCCACATTTTCCTTTGTGTTGCAATGGTGCAAGATGATATCACCACTTTGTATCTTCTCTCTGATGAAGTGCTCCCTCACTTCAATGTGCTTGGTTTGTTGATGCGTGACTGGATTCTTTGCCAAAGATTCAGCTGAGACATTATCACAATGAATGGTGGTAGGTTGGTTTTCACCGAAACCAATCTCATCCAAGTATCTTCTCAGCCAAATAGCTTCACAAGTTGAGGTTATGAGAGCTTTGTATTCAGCTTCTGTAGAGGATAAGCTGATCATACTTTGCTTTTTGGAACTCCATGAAATAGCTCCATTTCCTAGGAAGAAGGCATTTCCACTTATGCTCTTTCTATCAACCAAGTTTGTTGCATAATCTGAATCACTAAATCCATGAAGATTCAATGTATCTCCTCCATAGAGAATTCCAAGTGAAGAAGTACCTTTCAAATATATTAGTATCCTCTTGGTTGTATTCCAATGAGATACTTTGGGAGCTTGTAGATATTGGGAGAGAGAGTTCACTGCAAAACAAATATCAGGTCTTGTGATGGTCAAATAGAGGAGAGATCCTATGAGTTGTCTATATAGGGTTTCATCATATGGAACACCATTCTTATCCTTCGTGAGTTTGAGAGTTGACTCCATAGGTGTAGAGACCAGCTTAGAGTGAGACAATGGAAAAAAGGTACTTTTGTTGAGAGATAAATATATCTCCCTTCTCTAGTCGAGAGACTTTGATGCCAAGAATGTAGTGTAAGTCACCAAGATCCTTCATTTCAAACTCTTTAGAGACTTTTCTTTGAACATCTTCAATCATTGCTTCATTGCTTCCTGTCAACATGACATCATCCACATATAGAAGAACAATAACAATATCTTTTCCCTTGACTTTATAATACAAACTATGATCAGCATTGCTTCTTTGAAAGCCTTGAGAGCAAAGATGCTCATCAATCCTTGCATACCAAGCTCGGGGAGCTTGCTTCAAACCATACAAACTTTTGAGAAGTTTGCATACCATGTACTCTTTACCTTTGACAATGTATCCTTCCTCAAGTATGCCATTGACGAAGGCATTGTTGAACATCCATTTGCTTCAGCTTCCACTTGAATATGGAGGCAAGGGAAAGGAATAACCTAACTGAACTCATCTTTGCTACTGGAACATATGTTTCATCATAATCCAATCCATATTGTTGAGAATATCCTTTAGCTACTAACCTTGCTTTGTGTCTATCTATCTTCCCTTCCTTGTTGAATTGATTAGGGTTTTAGGGTTTTTATATACATATAATTCAATTAAATTTATATAAAGAACAAATAAAGGATATATATAGGATAATTGTATAGATGAATAAATATGAAAAGAGGTAGTGTTTTAAATAAATTAATTAACTATATATAATTAAATATATAAAAATAGGATTTTAAGGTGTTTTATCAAATTAAACATATTTGCACATACACATACACATATATATACACATATACACATGCACATATATATACACATACATATATATACACATGCATACACACATATACATGTTTTAGGTCTATATCTTTATGATTAGGGTTTTAGGATTTTAACACACGCATAACATATATACACACATACACATACACATATAATACATGTGTACATGTGTATACACATGCATACACAAATATACATATTTTAGGTCTAGATCTTTAGGAATCAGGATTAGGGTTTTAGGGTTTTTACATACATATAATTCAATTAAATTTATATAAGGAAAATTTAAGAAAAAATTAAGAAAAAAATATGAATATATAAATAAATATATATAAAAACTAGGATAGTTGTATAGATAAAGAAATATGAAAAGAGCTAGTGTTTTTAATAAATAAATTAAATATATATAATTAAATATATAAAATAGGATTTTAAGGCTTTTTTATCAAATTAAATATATATACGCATACACATACATACACACACACACACACACACACACACACACATATATATATATATATATATATATATATATATATATATATATATATATATATATATATATATATATATATATATATACACACATACACATACACATATATATACACATGCATACACAAATATACATATTTTAGGTCTAGAACTTTAGTATTAGAGTTTTAGGGTTTTTACATACATATAATTCAATTAAATTTATATAAAGAAAAATTAAGAAAAAATATGAATATATAAATAAATATATATAAAAAATAGGATAATTGTATAGATAAATAAATTTGAACAGAGCTAGTGTTTTAAATAAATTAATTAAATATATATATTTAAATTGATAAAAATAGGATTTTAAGTTTTTTTATCAAATTATATATATATATATATATATATATATACACACACACACACACACATATATATATATACACACACATACACATACACATATATATACACATACACATATATACATGTTTTAGGTTTAGGTCTTTACGATTAGGGTTTTAGGGTTTTTACACATGCATAACATATATACACACATACACATACACATATAATACATATATACATGTATATACACATGCATACACAAATATACATATTTTAGGTCTAGATCTTTAGGATTAGGGTTTTATGGTTTTTACATACATATAATTCAATTAAATTTATATAAGGAAAAAATAAAGAAAAAATTAAGAAATAAATCTGAATATATAAATGAATATATTTATATAATAGGATAATTGTATAGAAAAAATAAATATGAAAAGACTCTTATCGGTGTCACTCCTACAGGTGGTGCTACTCTTGTTGGATGTATGTCTCCTAGCTTTATGACTCATCGGTTAGTGGTTCTAGTAGTAGACGTGTGTGTTCAACACCTCAACACGATACAGGTGCTGCCCAGTCTCATAGGTCGAGGTCACGCTCTGGAGCAGGAGGTTCTAGGAGTGGATCTACAGGTAGGTCTGGAGGAGGCGGCTGTTGTGGAGGCACTCTAACGGATGTTGTGTCGCCCACTTCTACTCCTAGAGCAAGTACCTCAGATGTAGGTATGCCACGTGGTGCACCACGTGGAACACGACGTACACCTTGGGATGCTCATGACCGTGATGATTCCAAGGTGTATAGTATCCGTGATGGAGCTCTGATGATGGATGTGGCCGAAAAGGCCATGCATGCACGTATACGACAGCTTTGCTCCATACAATCTGGACACTCTATCATGTTGAAATGGAGTGAACAAGATAAAGATCGAAAAAATTATATCACAGAGACGATTTATCAGGAGTTCCGGGTAGCACATGGGCAGCCTCTTGTCAGTTCAGAGTGGATTTTGCACACTGCAGGTGAAGTTATGTCCCATCGATGATCTGAGGCTCGTGGTAGGCTTACCAAAGCGTATATGGTTAGATGTTGAGGAGTGGGATATGATTCGCAATGAGTAGCAGGAGACTCTTGACCGATATTGCTAGCAGCGAGATGCCACAAACACACGTTTAGATATGGTTGGACCGTCACATTTGGGTAGCGGCAGATATGACACGATGCATCACGAGTTTGTAAGTACCATTTGTTTTATTGAATTTCTTTGTGTTAAGCTTGTCATGTATGTTCCTCTAATGTTTTATATATTTGTTGCAGGAGCTGGCAATGGGTCGTCCTCCGACATGAACAGAGGAAACTTATGGATATCATCATGGATTGACTGCACTATTGGAGGACTTGGAGGGACGCAGTGCGGTCATTTCATGGGAGTGTTTGCGCTGAGGTGATGAATTTATAAACTTGGTTTTCACTTGTTGTTTGTAAATCACATGTGAATTTATCTCATTTCATGAATGTTCTTTGTTGCAGGATTGTTGATATGGATGTTTCCATCATTTTGTGCATGTGCATGACAGTGGTGTGCCACAATTTTGTATTTGGCTCATATATGGAAGTGGTGCACCAGAATTTTGTATTTGATTCTTATATGGCAGTGCTTTGCCACATTTTGTATTTCCCTCATATATGATAGTGGTTTGCCACACTCTTGTACATGCCTCATTTATGAAATATATAACTTTTTTTGTACATGGTTCATGGTTCATTCTGATTATCTCTTTTGTGCTCGATAGTATTTTATTTTATGAAATCATATTTTGGTTGCCATTAGAGTACACATCACATGTACTCAGTTTTTTTGGGTAGAGTGTATTGTCTTTTGCTAAACAACATCATGGTAATGTTGTTGTAGCAAAAGACAACACACTCTGCCCAAAAACAAATTTGCAGATATGGTCGTCGATATAAGTGACGGTACTCCCAACAGAGTCACCGGTATAAGCGATGGTACACCCAGCGGGTGCCGATATGCACGACGGTACACCCAACGGGTGCCGATATAGGCATCGGTATGCCACCGGTATGAGTGTCGAAAATACCGATGCTTATACCGATGCTCATATCGACGCTTATATCGGTGCTTTAATACCGATGCGTATACCAACAGCTACAACAATGTCGGGGCAAAAATGTGCTCGTTCAATTTCCTCGGTAAAAGCCTCAGTATACGACCGATATGTTGTAATGTAGGTGCTACAAGCTAACATCAATTGATTTGGAAATCCATATTGAGGAAACTACGAAGGATCAACAAGACATAACAGAGCAACTTCATGTAGTTCAAGATGACTTATGAAAAGTTAGTGCAAATAAGGAAAAGCTATAGAATCAAGCTGCAACATTAATGACTCAAAAAGATGCACTTTCAAATCAAGTGGTCTCATTGAATGATAATTTACAAGTTGTGTTGACAAAGCTGAATGCAATAAAAGAGTTAGAGTTACAGTTACAAGATGCCAAATAGTTCATTGTAGAACATGCACTAATACTAGCAGAAAAAGAAGAACAGATTACAGGACTTAAACAACTTTAGATAGATACTAAAATTCAAGCCTTATGGACTAAGCCTAAAGAGACAAATGCTACAACTCAAGAGCTTCTAGAAAAAATTTCAATCGAATTTCTGGAGGCAAAAGATGGAAGCAACAGCCTTGAAAGCACAACTTACTGATAATCCGAACGAAGATCAATTATGTGAATTGGTGGAGTCTGAAGTTGCCCAACTTCAGGAACTTTTTGATGAATCTCTATCTGATTTAAGTAGAATCCAAAATCCACCTTCAGATATGAGTGCTATGTAACTTAGTGCATTCAAGTCCACCGTGCTTGCCAATGTTAGGTTAGGTTGTCATTGGTACATCCAATTTTGTAATTATCCGGACACTGTATTTTGTAATATAGTAACCTTAGAATTCCCCAAGAATATTGATCGTCGTCGGCAATGCATTCTATAATAGATTCGGGATTAAAGAGAGTAGTCTAGAGATTGAGAGAGAGAATCTATTCACAATAAGAGAGACAACGAGAGACAGAACTCAGACTCTATAATCTAGTTATAATGTGTTTTGTAATGAAGAATTGCTTTCCTACTCTATGCTCTATGTATTTTATTTTGGAGTTCTATGTACTCTGAATTTTTCTTTTCAATTGTATTTGTGTAATCTGTGCACTTAGGGAATAGAAATGCACTAGATTCATCCCGATAAACCCCATTCTCCAAACCTTTTTCTATTGTGGAAGATAAAGCCTAAAAGGACATGAGGATTCATAGAAACCCTAGATTGAGCATTGCCAAAAGGGATACTAGTGAACTTAATGAACTTTTTACTAGCCCTAATGCCATGGAGAGATTGAAGGATGAATTCCCAATCTACTCCATCATAAGCTTTGCCAAAGTCAATATTTTTCTCTATAGCTTGGTCTTCAAATCTTTGCTGATGACACAAATATGATTACTAAGGCTGACAATCAATCTGCTAAAAGTTTTTACATTGCTTGAATTTGTTTTGTCTAGCTATTGTTATGTTGTTAATCATAAAAAAACTAGGTTTAAGGCTTCTAATAATTCTCTTCCTTAATGTATGAAGAATAATTATTATGAAATTATCAAGGAAGGGGTTGTTTTTAGGCTTTTGATCAAAGGTGGAACTAGGTAATGGATAAATTTAGAAGCAAGGCATTTAAACGGATGTCTCGTCAGTGTTGTTTGAAAGAGTTTTTTTTCTTAAATCAATACAGTTTTCCTTCTTTAATCTATTTTTTTGGCTTGTTGGATGCCTAGAAAGAAGCAGATTACTCAGGTTATTGTTTTGACTAGAAGATTCTTGTGGGGTGGTTCTCAAGACAATAAACGGATTCCCAAAGTGCATTAGAATATCTACTATTTTCGAAAAGAGGAAGGAGGTTGTTGAGGGGAGAGAATTATGAAGATAAATAGTTAGTTGGATTCTTAAGTATTTGTTGAATCGGATCTTAGTCAGTCGGAATTTTGCTCTATCAGAATTCCAGTGACTTGGAGTTTTAATAGGCAGTTACAACTTGGTTGTGCTGATGTCGTATGATTTTGGTAGTTGTATTTGGGTCGCGTGAGTGTGTTATTATAAATAAGAAGAAGTTAGGAGAAAAAACAAGAAGAGAAGAGACTTTGAACTTGTATCATGCAAGCTAATTTATCGATCAGTGCTGTCAGAATTTGTCATTGCAGAGAAGTATTGACATTCCAAATTGTAGTTTCTATTATTTGATGAAACTTTATGAAGTATTTCTGTCTCTTCTATTTAGTGCAGCAAGTATGAGTCTATTGTCTGTTTGAGCAAATTTAGTTAAACATTGTGCTGGCACAACATGAAAGCGATGAATCTGAATTTTGTACTTGATACATTTCTATTTGTGTGAGTAAAGATTAGTGCTGAGATTAATTTCATGAAAGTTTGTAGTGTGAGTAAGTAGTTATGTGTTGCTGAACTCCAACAAATTTTACGATCCTACTGCATTTGCTCAAGAAGCAAGAAATGCATGCCAAAAAGAAGGCAAAGAGTTGGTAAAGTATATTACACATGCTGGCAAGCACAAGCAGGTAACATGGATTCATTTTCTGAACCATACAAGTGGTACAAAGCTCAAGAAGATTCGAATTTTGAAGGTGAAGAGGAGGAAGGAGGAACAAGTGCAACAAAAGCCAGGCTGGTGGGCAGAATACTAGGAGTGTTGATCCTGACAGATGCAACTACAAGAGTTAGACGACGACTCCAACTCGACCCACTTGGAGGGATGACCAAGCAAAGAACTAGGCGTACACCTAAGCCACTGCCCATGGTTCAACCACCTCCTAATCCTAAAGTAAAAGCAGCACACTTTAGAGGAGGATCAAAGGAAGATGCAGACTGCCACATTGCTCAATTTGAAATAAAGTGGACAGCAAATGGATATCCATCAATATATGGTGATGCCGTTAAATTACAATAGTTTGCAGCCACATTGGAAGGAAGAACCATGAGTTGGTTTAGCCAATATGGTATTGCTCATTTTGCTACTTATGATGCACTAAGATCAGCATTTTTACAAAGATTTCAAAGAGAAAAGACTCCCTTGGATGTTTTGAGGAAGTTGAGAGCAATTAGACAAAAGAACATGGTAGCGGAAGACTATGCTAAAAAAATTAGAATTTCAATGGAAAGATTACAAGGCAATGAGAGACCTACCGATGAGATGTTGGCAGGTTATTTCGTAAAAGCATTAAGGAGCGGCATTAGGCATGCAGTAGCTAGTGTTGACATAGCTAATGGATTTTATGTATTAGTGTTAGCAACTGCTAGAGAAGAAAGAAGATTTTGTCGAACAAAGAAGAAATATAATAGTTCCAGTTTTGATGAAGAATCCAATTTAGCATCAGAACCATAGAAAGGTTCGACTCATTCAGAATCAGAGAGCAAGGATGAAGAGTTTGTGGTAAGAAGGCATCGCAAACAAAAAGGGAAGCAGACTAAAGAGGAAGCTATGATGAGCCGATTAAAGAAGCATGGATACTCAATAATTGCACCTAAGGAAAAAAGGTATTGCGAAATATGTGAGAAAAAGGCCATACTACAAATCAATGCTGGTATAACCTAAAGTATAGAGAGCAAACTTCAAGACAAGATAATAGAGGTTATAATGATGTTGCAGCAAATCAGGCCACTCCGATTCAAGGATGTGGTGGTTTTTAGAGGCAGCAGCAAGGGAGACCTCCATGGAGTGATTAGGGAAATCAACAAGGGAATCAACAAGGTCAACAATAGGGAAATCAACAAGGACGACTAGCTAGTGTGATGCCAGGTGGGTACTGCTCTACACCAGATCATTGGATTGGTCCTAATTGTCCTTTATGGGTTAAGCATAGAGAGGAAAGAGGTATACCAATTAATTGGTACAATCAAAATAACTAGCAAGGGCTGCAACAGCAATAGGCTCAACAACCTGCTCAGGCAAATGTTATTGTAATTGATTTATCAGATCAAGAATTTCATTATGATCCAAGTGTGAGTACATCAGGAACCCCAAAAAAGGATGATGAGGATCAGTGGAATTGTGATTGTAGGCAATGTGTTATGACAAAGGATGTTGAAGTTTTGGTGGTAACAAGATCTAAAAATAAAGGTCCTATTGATTGGCATGAGAAAAGGCAGATTTGGAACCAAATATAGAAATGGATCTAGCAGGATCAGAAAAAGTAGGATAAAAGTTAGATTTTATTGCAAGATGATGGGGACTTGCCCATTTATAAACCAAAGAAAGATGAAGGGATGAAGACTCAACAAGAGTTGGATAATGATTAGTTTGAGGTAATTGTTAACTCTCATTTACAATTATCCTTGGATTAGTTGTTATCCTTAGTACCAACTTTTAGAGAAAGATTGTTGAAAAGGCTAGTTGGGCAACAATGAGAACAACAGCTACATAGATACTTTCAACATCAGTCAATAGTATTAGTCCAACTGATGTTGAAAGATGTGGACTTTGTAGTACCAGTAATTCAGATATAGTATAAGCAAAGAAGATTTGATGAAGTTTTGTTGGATGGTGGTTCAGGAGTGAATATATTACCTAAACACATATTTAAGGAAATGGGGAATGGGGCTCTAGCTCTAGCACCTTTTTAAGTTAAGATGGCAAATCAGACACGAGTTCAACCCTTGGGTATTCTGAAGCAGCAGCAAGTAGTAATTGCAAGGATGTCATTTATGGTTAATGTTGTGGTAATTTGAATGTTTGAATTGACCTATCCATATGAGATGTTGGGGATAGCATGGTTCAGGTTGGCCAAGGCAAAGAAAAATTGAGGTTTAAATGTGGTTGTTATCAGGAAGGAAAAAAAGTAGGTCACAATACCAATGAAAGGAATAAGGAATATGTTTGTAAGAGAAAAACCACTGATGGCTCAGACCATTAGTCTAGCGGAGGAGATAGAAGATGATGATGATGAGGAAGAATTTTTGAAGCCAAATCCAATTGTGGTTCCAATATTGAAAGTAGATGTGGAAGGAGTGCTATCAAAAGAGGAGGAATTGTTGGAAAATAGTAGTGAACCAATGGTACGTGATACAATGGAAGGACTAAGCTGAGACAATTATTTGACCAGAATCTGGAAATTCCAACTCAGGAGAAAGTGGATCAAGAAGAAAAGGAGGTGATAAATTTGGCTGAAAAAAATATGAACAAAAGTATGCAGGGTTTGGAAGGGTGAAGGAAGATGAAATTCAAGAAATCAATTTGGGGATTGATGCTAAACCAAAAGTGGTGAGAGTAAGTAAAGAAGTGGAAGGTCAGTTCTTGGAAGATTTCATTTCTTTGTTAAAGGACTATATTGACGTATTCGGTTGGGATTATTCACAAGTGAAAGGAATAGACCTAGATTTACATCAACGTAGGATTAATTTAAAAACAGATGCAGTTTCAGTTGTGCAGCAAAGGTATCGGATGAATCCCAATTTCGCAAAACAATTTAAGGAGGAAATTGACAAGTTATTGGCAGTTGGATTCATCAAACCGGTTAATCAAGTAACATGGTTATCTCCCAATATTATTGTTTCGAAAAAGAATGGGAAGTTGAGGATTTGTGTGGATTATAGAAAATTAAATGTAGCTACAATTACAGATCCTTTCCCACGCCTTTTTGTGATGCGGTTTTGGATGCTGTACCTGGACATGAAATGTATACCTTTTTAGATGGATTTTGTGGCTATAATCAAATTCTTATGGCTGAAGAGGATCAACACAAAACAACATTTATTATAGAATTTGGTGCATATGTGTTTACAGTTATGAGCTTTGAATTGAAAAATGGACCATCTTCATTTAATTATGTGGCACATAAAGTTTTTGAGCCTTACTTACAAGATTTTATGCTGGTATATATGATCAAGAAGCCTCTGTTGTCACGAAGATTGCCAAGATGGATGCTTTTATTACTAGAATTTGATTTTGTGATTGTTCATACTCTACGTAAAGAGCATGCCATGGCTGATTATTTCAGTAGATTAGAATCAGGAGAAGCACCAATGAGAGTGAATGATGAGTTTCCATATGCAAAATTATTTAATGCTCAAATTTTTTACTTTGATTTTTGGTATGACCAGTTGTTGGCATTCCTAACAGATTGAGTAGCCTCAACAGTTTACACCTAATCAAAGAAAAAAGTTTGCTTTGAAAAGTAGGCCATAATTGGAGATAGCAAGTGCATTATATAAAAAAGTTGTGGATCAGGTAATTAGAAGATGTGTCCCAGATTTTGAGCAACCAACTGTTTTGCAAGAAGCACATTCAGGAGCAGCAGGAGGACATCTATTAGGGGATATTACAAGTAAAAAGATTCTCAAGCTGGGTTATGGTGGCCTACAGGATGCTCATGAATTTTCCAAAAGGTGTATCATTTGTCAGAAAATAGGTCAACCAAGTAATTATGATAGAATGACGGATCATCTAATTTTGCCATTAGATCCATTTCAAAAATGGGGCATGGATTTTGTTGGTCCCATTAAGCCAATTACTCAACGTGGAAATATGTATATTCTAGTGGCAATAAATTATTGCACAAAGTGGGTGGAAGTAGTAGCACTTAAGGATAATAGGGTTGCTAGTGTAGCGAAGTTTCTCTACCATAATATTATGACTAGATTTGGGTGTCTGGTAGAATTGGTGAGTGATAGAGGTGCTCATTTTCTCAATGAATTCATTTCCAAATTAACAAGAACACATTTGATTATGCACAAAAAGTCTACAACTTATCATCCATAGGCAAATGGTCAAACGAAAAGCACCACTAAAACTTTACTAAGGATTCTTTAAAATTAGTTCATGACAATTAAAAAAATTGGGATTTGTTGTTAGATTCAGCATTGTGGCCACTCCGAACAGCTTTTAAGGTAACTACTGGAATGACACCATTCGAATTGGTGTGTGGATTAGAAGCAGTGGTTCCAATGGAATTTGCGATGCCTAGTTTGCATGTAACAACAGAAAAGATGTCTCCAGAGCTATCGATCAAACATAGGAGTAACTATCTGCTACAATTGCAGGAGGGCCGCTTAGTTAGTGCATATATAATGGAGGTGATCCAAAGAAGGAGATAGGCTTGGGTTAACATGAATGTCAAATTTAAGATATTTCAGGTTGAAGATTGGGTCATGGTGTATAATTCCAAGTTAGGACCACATCCAGGAAACCTCACTTTGAGATATAAAGGTCCATATCAGATTGTGCAAGATTTAGGACAAGGGACTTTTCTGGTAGCAGACGTATTTGGTACAAGGAAAGAAAAACCTATTAATGGATTTCGCCTCAAGAAATTTCAAGGGAAACCTCCCGACATGGATAGTTGTCAGCCAATGTGGTACAGGTGATGTTTAATGCGGGTATTCAGATCAGCAACATTAGTGATCACCAAAGTAAGAAGGCTTGTGTATCTGCATTTTCCTTAGTGGTGGCATGTTTTCTTGATAGGTGTTGGTCCAAGATTACATTTAGTACTTTCTCAAGAATAGAATTTGAGGCTCAATGTTTCAGTAGTCGGATTTTACTCATTCGGATTTTACTCATTCGGAGTATGCTCAATCAAAAGTTATACACTTGGAATTTTTTCAGTGAAAATGGAAAGGCGGACACACATTTTATATAATAGCCTCGGGGAGGAGGCTAAGTTCAAATTAGTACGCGGATTTTTCTTCCAAAGCATTACATCATGGAAAGGTCGAGTTAAGTGTGTGAATATTCATCTTATATGAACACTGGTTGTCACACCAGTACGTTTGAGATCGATTGGTGTATCTAAAGTGTGTATGTTCATGCACAAAATCAAGATGGTTAGTTTAGCTTCAGTGTTCCCGATTACTGATGCTACAACGATGAGAGGGAGAACACAAAGAAAAGAGACTATGGTGTGCAAGGAGGAATCATCATCCAAGGATAGTGGTAGCTTGTTGCAAGAGGAGGAGGATGAAACACAAATGCCCACCTCGGCTAGCAAGATAATGCAGTCACTAATGGACCCGTTTATCGATTTTGAGGTAGAAATTGATGTTAGTGCTCCACTCAATGCTATATGGCTGCAATGGATATCTCTGGTGGACTTTGCATCATTACCATCGGATAGTTGGAAGCTTAACTATTATGCCAGAAGTCAAATGGAGATTGTAAGGAGAATGAAGGGCCAACTATCATAGCAGGTAAGATTCTCACTTGAGTTAGTTGCGAAAGTGTTCAAGAAGATTCTCACCTGAGTTAGTTGCAGAAGTGTTCAAGCTGCCTATTTTAAAAGATCTTGTAGTGCCCAGATGTTCAAAAGAGGCCTTATGAAAAGAGTTCGATCCTCAAGAGGGAGGTTGACAGTACTATATGCTCAAAAATGCATCACAACCTAGGAGAAGAACAACTCAAATGGTACCTTGAAAGATTGTGTTTCATAGTCAAGTATGACTACATGTCCAAGGAAAATTATGCACCCTTATGTTGGGCTGAGAAGGGAAAAAATGTTAGCTAGGCACACTGGATTTATGACCGGATGTATGGTGAGATTGTCTCATCAAGTAAAAAGAAAGACTCACGCGAACAACAGGTTAGCTATGTATTTAGCGGCATTATTCCAATGTTTATAGAAACTGGAGAAGAACGAAGTCATCTAGCCTAATGTACATAAACAACAGCCTATCTCACCAATTATTAAACAGAAGGACTAAAATTGTGTTATTATTGAGGAACAACAAGAGGATACTTACAACACTCTATTAAAGGCACAATATGGGGTAGTTGAGTTCGCATCTATAAGTAAAGCAATTGAAGACCGAGACTTCAAAGGGCACAAGTTTTCATGAGACATTGATTCATATACCAGATGATGTTGAGCAACAAAAGATGGTTGGCAGGAGTTTTCAAGTTATCTAATAAGAGGAAACTAGGAACTATGTTAAAGAAAACACTTGATAAGCTACCTGTGGAAGAATTGCCTAATTGAAAGAGCATAAGCTACTTAATGATATACTGAATTCGAAAGAATATCAGATGTAGAAAATTCAGGTGCAAAGTTTGCAAGAAGAGTTGCAAAGGAAACTAGAGGAACATTCAGAAGTTTTATCTCAGTTTCAAAAGCAACACATAGTGAAAATTATCAAATTCAAGAGGTCTCTACAGGAATTTGAGGAATGGATGAGCAAAATACAGCAAGTGGTGGACAAGGAGATACAAAATCTACCTGAAGTGAATGCAATTTTGTAGGTTGAAAATGAAGTATTAGACTCCAAGATTAAGCCATTACAGGTACTAGAGAGACAGATGTTGCAAAATGAAGAAGTTGAAATGGATGCAATTCTTATGACTGAGATGGACATGGCTACTTTGAAGTAGCAAATGCACAAATGTCTACAAGGTTTTTGTACTGGCATTAAGGACATGATGCAGGCATTCATTAGATACCCTTTTGAACAGATGTATGATGGTTTTGTTTCAGTATATGAAAGTCAATCATTAGAAGTTACTGAACATCATAAAACTGAAAAGGAGGAATTGATGCAACAGATTGAACAATTAAAGGAACAACTGGTGCAGCAGACTATAGACAAAGATTTACAAAATCAAGTTCAACAGAAGGTACAATAGCAGGAAGAGTTAGCTACTTAAATGATCCTGGATCGGAGGAATTGCATGTGGAAGCAGTGAAGGTTCATGAAGATATCATAGTTGTAGATAAAGTTCAGAAGGAAAACATGCAAGGGGAGCTGAGTGTCATGGTAATCGATCACGAGATTGTGAATTCGAGTTTGATTTTTGCATAATCCCCCATTGAGTAGTGCCAGGTGTTGAGGGGAGAGAATTCTAAAGATAAATAGTTAGTCGAATTCTTAAGTATTTGCTAAATCGGATCTTAGTCAGTCAAAATTTTATTGTATCAAAATTCTGGTGACTCAGAGTTTTAATAGGCAGTTACAATTTGGTTATGTGCTAATGTCATATGATTTTGGTAGTAGTATTTGAGTCGCGCAAGTATGCTATTAAAAACAAGAAGAAGTTAGGAGAAAAAAGAAGAAGAGAAGAGACTTTGAACTTGTATCATGCAGGCTCATTTATCGATCAGTGCTGTCAGAATTTGTCATTGCAGAGAAGTATTGACATTCCAAATTGTAGTTTTTGTTATTTGACGAAACTTTATGAAGTATTTCTATCTTTTCTATTTAGCGCAAGTATGACTCTATTGTCTATTTGAGAAAATTTAGTTGAACATTGTGCTGGCACAACATGAAAGCGGTGAGTCTGAATTCTGTAATTGAAATATTTCTGTTGCATGAGTAAAGATCAGTGTTGAGATTAATTTCCTGAAAGTTTGTAGTGTGAGTAAGTAGTTATGTGTTGCTGAACCCCAACAGAGGTTTGGGGCTACCCTGTCCTACTAGAATGGCCACCCAAATGGCTACCAAGTGGATCATGATATCTTCTATGTCAAATGACTTTTGGGCTTGTCTTATAAAAAGAAATGTTGATAAGTTCTTTATTAAACATTATAAATCCTCGAATAATAACCATCTTTGGAACATTATAACTTCTCCTTATGTTTATGTTCCAACAGGCAGTAAGCTGATTTTCTGTTTCTGGAATGCTTGGATAGAAGTGAAACAAAAGTACTCTTAGACATTTTTTTTGCTAATTACTCTTCCTTCATTCTGCAGGAGTTCATGTGGACTGGTTGGTTGATGCATAAAGACATGGATCTCCTACTATAAGGATGAATAAATGCAAAAAAGTTGGTTTTACCAATTAGAAGTGTTCTTATAGGGAAGAAGTTTTGATGGATGACAATGATATTCTTGCCTTTAACCCTTTGTCTTATGCATGTAAATAGATTCTCATTGAGAGGAAGCAAAGACTCTAGGAAAAGCTGAATAACTGTGTTTACAACAAGCAAGTGAACCTCCAAGATGTGGCTATTGACATGTATCTACACTTAAAAAATTCTTGCACTCTTATAAGGGTGATCATTGATAAGCTTAACGGAAATTGGAATCTCCACTAGAATTCTCAGGAGTGGAAGTACATCTTTAAGTGTGTGTGGGCCTTCCCTCTTTTAGCCAAGCAATCCATTGTTCACAAGTTTGTGGACATGTAGCAGAGCAAAAACGCTCAATATTAATGCAGGTTCTTGTTCTACTGTGACAGAGAGGAGGATCTCTCCCATCTCTTTATCAATTGTTGGAATGCCCAAAGATTTTGGAAGACCTTCAATAGTTTATACACCACCTCTCGGCTCCCCACTTTGGGATACAAAGAAATCCTGATTGGTAAATGTTACAAACTTGGTATTGCACTATGGAAGATTACGAGAGCTCATGTTCTTTGGAACATTTAGAACATAGGAACCATCGCGAAAATATTTCTTGTATTCTTGTATTACTCGTATCAAGAGAATTGTGGATGCTCCTCTTGTTAGCTCGAGTACACATGTTGTGATGTATGAATATGGTTTCAATAGATGGATATATAAAATGTTGTCTGTTACAATTCCTCGACTAATTTGTAATCTCTATGGGACTCTATGCATTAATATTACTCTTCTTTTTGTTCTTGCTTAAAAAAACTCACGTTTATGAAATTGTGCATTTAAGCATTTAACAAAAGTAGAAAAAAAACTTAAATACATGGGACCACACCGCAAATCATGCATTGACTAAAGAGAACCTAACAGGTGTGGCGATCACATCTCGACTATATTTTACTTTTTCTTGAGGGACTACAAAGATTTTCCCATTGCACAATAGCAATTAGGCCATTCACTCTATACTCTATAGATGTATCAATCTTCATTCTTATTGATGATGATGACGACGACAATGCCACTTCATGCGAATCACAACTTCACAAGGAAATACTCTCGGAAATTGGAATGGCAGAAAGTCTGATCAAGATTTATCTGACCGAGGGAGACACAGGTATTTACTACGAGGGAGTAGGGATTCAAAAGCATTGAGGGTTATGGCCACCACCACCACTATGCGTTCAATGGGCAAAGGTCATATGACGGATGGGAAGTTGGAACCTGCTTGTCAAATCTTCAGGAACCCTCATCACTTCAATGCCACTGCCTGAGCGTGAGATCTTGCGAGTCGCAGCTTCTCGCTTCTAGCTCGCGCACACAGGAGTGTAGTTCCTGCGGCCTGCCCATTGAACCTTCGCTTCTATCTTTCTCTTCCTCTCTCTCACTTTCTAGCCAGTAGCAAATGCTTCTGTGTCCTCGACTCCTCACTTCTCCATCATGACAGGCCGATCCAAACCCTCAGTTGACAGACAAGGGGTCTCAGGCTCCCAGCCCTCAAGAGTTCGGGAGATAAAGCCAAGAACCAAACCCTCAGTTGACAGACAAGGGGTCTCAGGCTCCCAGCCCTCAATAGTTCGGGAGATAAAGCCAAGAACATAGACAGTTACCACACATGCGCGTTGCGCGTGCGCGCACACATCCACACCCACACACAAGTGCCATAGGACGCAACCCTCCAAGGCCCGTGCGCGATACTCTACGCACTTATGTTCAAGCAGTCACGACTCACAACGTTAAGATGGCCATGGAGAGGAAGAAGCTTTACCGAGTAGTGGTTTCCTCACGCAGCATTCCAATCATAAAAATCACGTGATGTCTTCTTCCGCCTGTTGCCCGCAATTTATGAGCAACTCCAGCATGAGTTCCTTGACTACACGTAAATCAGCTTACTTTTCATCCTTAATTTCAGCTTCAGACTGGGATGTAACCGTTGAGCTTCTGCAGCTTCGGACTTTCTGCTTCGTTAATCTTCAAAGTTTCCACAAAGCGGGCTTCTAGAGCTGCCAGTGCCCATGTTCCCTCGGACTACGTTTCTCTACCATCGCCTTTCAGATAGCCTTTGCGTGGCGGCTGCAGAATTTCAAAGGTGTTACAAATTTTGCGAAGCTTGTGCTGGACATGCACATTCTTCCACATGTACATTCTTGTAGGTGCGCAGCTACACTCGCAGTCTTGAAGGTTTCCTGGAAGGCCCATTTAGCTTCTTACTAAAGAATTTTCACGCTCAAAGGACTATTACTGTATATGCAGGCTTGTAATTCATTCAGAGGGTGCATTGTGCTCTTGGCCACTGTATATTCTTTGTCTTTACTCGTCATAACCAGAACATTGCAAAAATATAAGGAGTTACATCCTCCCAAGACTCATTAGAGTAGCTTAGAAAGAGATACCCTTTGGTGTATTGTAAGAAGCGTGCTGCGTCCTTACTTTGTGGCCTTCTAAGTAAAGGCGGGAACAAAAGATCATCAAAATTTACAAGGGACTGCCTCAGACTACTGGCATGACGTCTAGTAGTAGATGCACCGCGCATCAGCTCAGCAATGGGCTGTACGTTTCAGGACCTGCAGAGCAGCACAAGGAAAGACAACCCTCGTTCCAGTCGACAGCAATGCCATACACCGGTGGAGACATAAGGAAGTCGGGGGAGTTAGGCAAGATGTTCGACATTCAAGTGGAAGAACATCCTAAAGTGCGGCTCAAACCTGGATATGGAAATCCGTCCTCGAATTCCGGCCCCTTACCGTCCTCTGCACCTTCAAGGCCTACATCAGGACCCCTCAACTCGAGTGGTCTTCCTCGACAGAATTCGACTTCTGCGGTGCAAAATCGGTCGGGGCCTCTTTCCTCTGCAGGTCGCCCAGCTTCATATTCGGGTCCTTTATCTCGGAGTGGTGGTGATCATGGAAACGTGAACCGTCCCGGATCTGGCAGCAATAGTCAGAAGAATTCCGGGCCTCTCTCAGGAAATGTACCTTCGATGGTTCGCCAGAATTCAGGCAGTCTGTTACCTGTTACCGGTCTTATTACTTCAGGTCCCATAACATCCGGTCCTCTAAATTCTTCGGGTGCTGCAAAGAAGCCTTTCTCTGGTCCTCTTGACTCCCATGGCGCTCTTAATCACCAGAAATCATCATTACAACACCCAATCAACAACATAGCTCTCCACAGAGTTGCGATCAAACGTGTCCTTCCCTCCATCATCTTGTGGACAGTGGTTCCTTTGTTCATTATGGGTTTCGTGGCGGGGGGCTTCATCTTTGTCACCGTGCATAATCCCATTCTTCTCATGGTCGTCAGCGGTCTCTGTGCATGTGTTGTGCTACTTTTAGGTTGGAATTTCTGCTGTGCTGAGATATCTCCGAAAAACTTTCTGGAAGCTTATGAGGATGCCAACTTATCGGATGCAAAGGATGGTGAATTAGTGAAGGTTACTGGGGTAATGCATCAAGCAGAATCTTCCTTGATTAAGGTACAATGGCTTTCTGTATTCTCGAATGACTCACTCTAGCACGTGCAATGTTATGCAGATCGTTACGTGTGGGAGTGTGCCATTGGAGTCATCGTATCAGAAGGTAACCAGATGTGTCTATACATCTTCAGCGCTGTATGAATATAGAGGGCTCAAATCTAAACCCGCAAAGGCTGGTCATCGCCGTTTCACTTGGGCGCTTAGGCACTGTGAGGTATGCTGATCAATCATTTTTCTGTTAAAGCAGAGTTATGGACGCCCAGAAAGCTCTCAAATGTGTCTGTGTAACTGTTGACAGAGGCATATGGTTGACTTTTATATATCTGACCTTCAATCTGGATTGAGAGCGCTAGTTAAAGCTGGGTACGGTGCATCTGTTATTCCTCATGTTCGGGAGCTTACACTTGTTGATACTCCAGGGCAGAGCAAGGAGTTGCCAACAGAATTTGTGCGCTGGCTCGGCAGCAAAAATCTGTCTTGTGATGATAGAGTGATGCGTTTGAAGGAAGGGTAAGTGTGGCGTAATGCTGTTGAAAGTGCTAGCAATTCATAAATATAACGTCTGTATTTCCCGTTCCAAAATTGTGTTTGCTAGAACAGCAACATCACTGTTATTATTTTGGTGCATTGGGTGATCTATCTGCCTTAAGGACATGCTTCATCTCAATAATCTGCTAGTGTTGAGGCTAGTTTATTTATACGGGAGTTTTTATCGTTTCTTTTCCTAGTTATATGGAGGTAGAATCATTGTACGAAATCAGTTGAGCCTGTTTGTGCAGGTTGTCTAAGGCTGTAAGCGTTAGTTCCCATTCTGATAGGTAAGTATTGATGATGCTAGTCATGATGCAGTTTGTTGTGTGGTGGTTCAGTATAATCGGCAACTTCTACACAGATTTCAATATATGGTGACATAACCTTTTGAAGAAAGTATCCGTGCTTAATCAGGTGGACCCTTATCATACGTTCTAGCCTGGTTGTCACAGAATGCATTGATGGGTGCCAATTGAATGAGCATTCTTGTAAGATGTCTCAATTGTAAGATTGGAGAGTCCATCATATTGAAAAACTATTAATCAGTTCCAGGTAGTTTGTCTCAAATACTTCATTGATCTGTGTACATTCTAGGATATTTTTCATTTTGTATTGGGTATAGAGACCGTTCATTTTCAGGTGTAGTTTAGTCCCTTATCGTAAGTTATAGGTAACCTATCACAGATAATTTGTTGGTGACCATAAATTGAATGAGCATTGTAGTTTATGTACCAGTTGTACGATCACCGAGACCTTCATATCAAGACTATTAATGTGAATGTGGGCCGTTTTGATGTTGCAGGTATATCCGAGAAGGGAACACTGTTACAGTAATAGGGGCAGTGCATAGGCAGGAGAATGTCCTAATGATTGTACCTCCTCGTGAAGTTTTATCTACTGGTTGTCAGTGGGGAAGGTTATTCTTCCCAAGAAGCCTCAGAGCTCTTGTCATAGCATGTGACAAGAATGACAGTGTGGACGGAGTGACCTGGTAGGACATGAAACCAAATGCTACAGGCTGAATCTCGCCACAGAACCCATGAACTAGTTATGAGGGTGTTGTATAGAAATTATTTGTATAAGTAACTCGTATATTACGCCTAAGTATCTTGACTATCCCGCTTCTGTTTAGACCAAGGAGACAAATATTGAGATACGATTTGTAAGGTGTTTATTTAACAGAGCGCATGCGGGACGAAGACCTTTCTCTCCATCTCTCTGAATCAGTGCGCACACATACAAAGGAAAAACACTGATATATTTCCTACAAAGCATTGTGCATTGCTTCTTAAGGTTTGAACTGTATGTACTTTGACAGATACCCAAGTCATTCCCATTAACAGCAGCTCTATGATACTCAGTTTCTAGGCAGTGGTGAGAACTGAATTATGCTCTTTCCTGCGTGGCCCTTCTTTGTCCTCTGTGTAGTTTCCTTTATAGAGGGAGACGTGGATAATATCGAATTAATGGGCATGATATGAAATTACAGCATCGCTCTGGAAAGGCAGGGTTCCATTTGGGCGCCCCCAAGAATTTGTATCAGTTGAGTTACATGTGCGTAGCACACTTAAGCTACGAGAGTACTATAGGATCCCCGTTGTTTGTAACTTATATTTTTCAGGTGAATATTTGAAATTAAAAACAGTGATTAATCCAGCAGGTGTGGTTTAGCGGATGTGCCTTGTACTCTTAGGCAGACGGCCAGGGTTCAAGTTCTGCCCGGGGCTGGATGCTTCAGAGTTCCCCAAGATGGGTGCCTCTACCTTACGATGTTGGGTGTGTTTGTCTTTCCAATTCATTGTACTCTCAAAAAAAAAAAGGAAAACATTGATTAAAGAAGTAAAGATAGAAAAATGCAGCCAACATGTACATTGCATTTTTCTTTCATAGTTGACGAGAGCATTTTTTTTTCCTTCAGCAATCTCATTTATTACCTTAATTTCCTTGTTATAGGGGAGTTCTTTGATACTTCTAATCTCTGAACACATACTCCAAGATTGGGGATTTCGTTTCCTACGAAATAGGACTTAGTACCCCTCGTTCCATATATACTCATAGGAGCTCAGGTCCTAACAAACGTCAAAACAGTTGATCAGGATCGATATTATTTCCAAGGAGCATGTGTATCCAACGATGATTCTCTACCCCTCTTTCCATATACTTCATTGATCAGGATCGTTATTGCCTCCACGGAGCATATTTATTCAACAATGGTTCTCTGGATGACATTTTGATCCATTCATTACTTCCAACATTATGTTGCGGTGTACTCTTCATAAAGAAAATTACATAAAGCTCTCTATCAGGATAGCACATGATTTTACAGGTGAGACGTGATGAGAACCTAATGAGTTATAAGATCCTCTGCCTAGCCACAAAAATAAATGGACACCGTATCAAATTATTAGATGGTTGATGCATACCTTGCATGGAACTTGAAATTTATGCAGTGGCAGTATACTTCATGTTTGTCTCTCCAATGTGTGATCTCATCAGTTAGTGTATAGTGTACACCTTCGCCAGTAATAAGATATCATGCATTCTTATTCAAAACATCCATGGCGAATAAGATATCATGCATTCTTATTCAAAACATCCATGGGTTGAAAGATTGCCTTGATGGGCGCTACGTTTGACTACCCAACATGGAAAAGAGACAGCAATCTTCTAATTATCCGTTGAGATCAGTGATGTATTGCTAGCTGGTATATGAAAGTAGAGGTCCAACTATGTCTTCCATACCCGTTTGTGACCCTCGGACCCATTCCTTGTAGGGTTCAATATAACCTTAGAACAATCTCAAACTCTCTCAAAGTTTTAGAAAAGTTCGATAAAATCTGACTTTTGTTTCCATTTTTACTTTTTTTTCCTTGCTCTCCTTGTCCATTTGTGACATTGTTGCATGTCTATGTGTTCAAGTTCAAAAAGTAGAAGTGGTCAGAATTACCCTTGATGAAATTAGAACTTGCACGTGACCATTCTTTCTCAATGTCTTTGTAGCTTTTGGGGGCCCTGACATTGATAGTTTGGCCACGTTCTTCAACGTTTGTGAGATATGAGATACAACTACACAACAAGAATTTGCCCTTACGAAATCAATTCATGGTGTAGCTCCCATGGTAAAATCCATTCCTTGACGTGCACACTTAAGAACCTCTCAAACCAAGAATTCGCCTTCAGCCATGGGCATATCAATGGGAGGATATTCAGAAGTGGCTGCTCTATTTTAACTCATGTCAATGAATGTGTGCATCATTTGATGTAATCATTTACTATCACGGTTTACTATCATGCATCAATAACCAAGTGACATACACATCCAGATAGTTTCGCTTTAGCATATTGTGTTTGAGGCGTGGCATCAACCACTTCATGGTGCATTGGTGGTATTTTTGTACTGCGTTTATATGTGTAGTCCCTAATCTTTAGCAAAGCACTTAGGCTTGCTAAATGTACCAACAACTCCCCCTCAAGCCTAAGATGCTTGAGTCTTCAATCCTTTAAGATTTTTTGCAATCCAATCGTTGATTTGACTTTGTTAAATTTGCTTCCATCTAAAGCCTCTCTCATCATTGTTGGAGAAACAATCACTAACTGGACATATATTTCAAGGTCAAATCTTAGGAAGAAAACCCCATGCCTATGTGAAGGGACAAATTCACAACTGTATTATACTTGTAAAGTTAGTTCACTTTAGTTCTAGAAGTTTTTTAAAAATCACGAGAATACGAAAATCTATATAAGTTAGTTTGTATCAACTGACGCGGCATGAGAGAGAGAGAGAGAGAAAGTGAGAAGAACTCATTTTTGTATGACTGAGTATAGTCGAGCTTCTCTGAGTGAGAAAGCATTTGTAAAACTTCTGAGTTTTTACAGTTATGAGAAGAACTGAGTAAAGTTCTGTGTATGAGCCTCTCTCCATCATCTCCATGATTACCTACTGTGTGATGAGTTACAAAGATCAAGTTTTCCAAGCAACTCGATGCCTGGCATCGAATCTCTGTTGATAAGTCATATTTTCATTTATATTTTTCATCCAGTACTGAAGTGTTTGAAAAACATGATGTTGTTGGAGCAACTCGATGCCTGGCATCGAATTCCAGTCGATAAGTCATATTGTAAATGTGCATGAAATCACCTATAGTTTTGGTGTCCAAAAGATCAAGACTTTATGCGGGAAGTCGATGCGCGGCATCGAATCCCTACTGAAAAGTGGCCAAAAACATCCCAAGTCGATGCCCGGCATCGAATTCTCGTTGCAAGTCGATGCTAGGCATCGAATTCTAATTTTAAACAGGTGCTCTTACTAAAACAGGCAAGTTTTCTAGTTTTGGAAGGTCATACAGGGTCATCTTGTGAGGGCCATAACTTGAGTTCTAGAGCTCCGTTTGATGCATATGATAGCTTGTTGGAAAGCTCTACTCTTCTAGTTTCAGCCTATAAAGTTTCATAGAGAAATAATATGTGAGCTAGGAGAAATTAGCAAAATATTGAAGGTATGTCATTTCAGTGACTAGGAATTTCTATAGAAGCAAAGTTCTCACTTTAGGCTATCATTTCTCAAAGTTTGGAGTGGCAATGAGTTAATGGTGACCATAGAGGTGTTCTAGTGTCACATTAATTCATTTCTTGTGGTGTTTCATACATCAACAATCATACATATGAGAGTTGAATGTCTTTGCTCATAATCTTCTCTCTGACATAATGATAATGAACTTTTATATGTTTAATCTTGGCATGATACATTGGTTTTGCAACAAGATGTAATGAACTAATATTATCTCCAAATATATGTGGAGTTGAAGTGGCCAGCCCTAAATCAGAATATAGGATTCTAATCCACATAATCTCTTGTGTAGAATTTGCAAGTCCTCTATGCTCAACTTCTCTTGATGAAAGAGCAACTATGGTTGAATCTTAGAAGACCATGAGATTAATTTTGTACCTGTAAAAGTAAGGTATCCAAATGTGCTCCTATCATCTTTAGAGCTAGCCCAATTTGCATCAGAGAAGAGTTTAACATCTATTTTTTGTCTTTTTTTTGTTTTTAGCACCAAGGTTTAATTCAATTACACATTAATGTATATACAAGGGTTCTTTGGAGGTTACAATCATAGGGTTAAAAAGCACACATATGACTATGAATATATAAGGGTTAAATTTACAAGGATTTTAAGGTTAGGAAATCGGGTTCCTAAGGTTCTGAGCTAGGGTTTTTAAATAGAACAACAAAGGTTTTTCATGGCTAAGGTTTACCAAATATCCATTCATAGGGTAAGAACATACATAAGGGTTTAAAAGCATGGGCTTCTATGGTTAGAAGTTGGACTTTCTAGGGTTTTGAAGTTGGGTTTATCAAGCTAGGGTTTTTCATGGTTAAGGTTTACCAAACATCCATTCATAGGGTAAGAGGTTCAAAGCTGCGGATGGATTTCAAGGGTTTAAAGTTGAACTTTTAGGGTTTTACCTTTTCACATGGCTTTTAACCATTGTCTCTAAAGTTAGGTCTATACACATTAGGGTTTTGAATGGCTAGGGTTTGATCCACTCAAAGGTTTTAAGATCTCTAGATACAAGGGTGTTAGGGTTCTTGCTAGGGTTCATGTACACATGGCATAGATTATGATGAGACATTCAGTCCTGTAGCTAAGATGTCAACTATAAGGACAATCATTGCTATTGTAGCTTCAAAAGGATGGACCCTAAGTCAATTGGATATAAAAAATGCATTCTTGAATGGATACATATCAGATTTGGTATACATGGAACAACCTCAAGGGTTTATAGATTCCAAGTATCCAAATTTTATTTGCAGGTTGAGAAGAGCATTGTATGGATTGAAGCAAGCTCCAAGAGCTTGGAACTATAGACTGGTGAAGTATCTCAATGATCTTGGATATCAAAGTTCAAAAGCAGATTCAAGTCTACTTATCAAAAGAACAGAGGAAGGTACAATCTACATTTGTATTTATGTAGATGACATTATAATCACAGGTACTTCAGATGAAGGAATCAAGGAGGTAAAGAGATTACTTGAGAAAGAGTTCAAGATCAGTGACCTAGGAAAGTTGTCATACTTTCTTGGAATGGAAGTCACCTATACAGATCATGGCATATATGTATCACAAGAAAGGTATCTTCTGAACTTGTTGAAGAAGTTTGATATGGAAAATTGCAGAGAAGCTTCAACTCCACTTGAAGTTAATCACAAGCTCAGTAAATATGATGGTGCAGACTACAAAGATATGAGGAAGTATCAATCTCTTGTGGGTAGTTTGATTTATGCTACACTAACAAGACCTGATCTTAGTTATGCAGTGGGAGTTTTGTCACAATTCATGCATTGTCCAAAGGACCCACATTGGATTGCAGGTCAAAGAGTTCTCAGATATATCAAAGGAACTATAAAGGAAGGATTATATTATCCATTTACATCAGATTTGAAGTTGAGAGCCTATAGTGATTCAGATTGGGCAGGTAACCAGGATGACAGAAGATCAACTCATGGTTACATGATATACATTGGTGATAAGCTTGTAAGTTGGTGTTCAAAGAAACAACATACAGTAGCATTATCATCAACTGAAGCAGAGTACAAAGGACTTGTGGAAGCAGCTAAGGAAGTCATATGGATGCAGACATTGTTCAAGAGCTTAGGCATTGATCAAGGTACACCTACAATACATGGAGATAATATGAGTTCACTTTATCTTGCAGCAAATCCAGTATTTCATGCAAGGACAAAGCACATAGAGATCCAATATCATTTTCTTAGAGAAAAGGTAATGGAGAAGGAGATTGAAGTGGAGTACATTTCTACTAAAGATCAGTTAGCAGACATAATGACAAAGAGCTTGGATGGTGTGAAGACCAGCAGATTCAAAAGCATGGCAGGAGTAAAAGAAAAGAAGATGATATGAAGAAACAGGGAATGTCAATTAGTGATTGAGGGGGAGCTGTTGGAGAAACAATCACTAACTGGACATATATTTCAAGGTCAAATCTTAGGAAGAAAACCCCATGCCTATGTGAAGGGACAAATTCACAACTGTATTATACTTGTAAAGTTAGTTCACTTTAGTTCTAGAAGTTTTTTAAAAATCACGAGAATACGAAAATCTATATAAGTTAGTTTGTATCAACTGACGCGGCATGAGAGAGAGAGAGAGAAAGTGAGAAGAACTCATTTTTGTATGACTGAGTATAGTCGAGCTTCTCTGAGTGAGAAAGCATTTGTAAAACTTCTGAGTTTTTACAGTTATGAGAAGAACTGAGTAAAGTTCTGTGTATGAGCCTCTCTCCATCATCTCCATGATTACCTACTGTGTGATGAGTTACAAAGATCAAGTTTTCCAAGCAACTCGATGCCTGGCATCGAATCTCTGTTGATAAGTCATATTTTCATTTATATTTTTCATCCAGTACTGAAGTGTTTGAAAAACATGATGTTGTTGGAGCAACTCGATGCCTGGCATCGAATTCCAGTCGATAAGTCATATTGTAAATGTGCATGAAATCACCTATAGTTTTGGTGTCCAAAAGATCAAGACTTTATGCGGGAAGTCGATGCCCGGCATCGAATCCCTGCTGAAAAGTGGCCAAAAACATCCCAAGTCGATGCCCGGCATCGAATTCTCGTTGCAAGTCGATGCTAGGCATCGAATTCTAATTTTAAACAGGCGCTCTTACTAAAACAGGCAAGTTTTCTAGTTTTGGAAGGTCATACAGGGTCATCTTGTGAGGGCCATAACTTGAGTTCTAGAGCTCCGTTTGATGCATATGATAGCTTGTTGGAAAGCTCTACTCTTCTAGTTTCAGCCTATAAAGTTTCATAGAGAAATAATATGTGAGCTAGGAGAAATTAGCAAAATATTGAAGGTATGTCATTTCAGTGACTAGGAATTTCTATAGAAGCAAAGTTCTCACTTTAGGCTATCATTTCTCAAAGTTTGGAGTGGCAATGAGTTAATGGTGACCATAGAGGTGTTCTAGTGTCACATTAATTCATTTCTTGTGGTGTTTCATACATCAACAATCATACATATGAGAGTTGAATGTCTTTGCTCATAATCTTCTCTCTGACATAATGATAATGAACTTTTATATGTTTAATCTTGGCATGATACATTGGTTTTGCAACAAGATGTAATGAACTAATATTATCTCCAAATATATGTGGAGTTGAAGTGGCCAGCCCTAAATCAGAATATAGGATTCTAATCCACATAATCTCTTGTGTAGAATTTGCAAGTCCTCTATGCTCAACTTCTCTTGATGAAAGAGCAACTATGGTTGAATCTTAGAAGACCATGAGATTAATTTTGTACCTGTAAAAGTAAGGTATCCAAATGTGCTCCTATCATCTTTAGAGCTAGCCCAATTTGCATCAGAGAAGAGTTTAACATCTATTTTTTGTCTTTTTTTTGTTTTTAGCACCAAGGTTTAATTCAATTACACATTAATGTATATACAAGGGTTCTTTGGAGGTTACAATCATAGGGTTAAAAAGCACACATATGACTATGAATATATAAGGGTTAAATTTACAAGGATTTTAAGGTTAGGAAATCGGGTTCCTAAGGTTCTGAGCTAGGGTTTTTAAATAGAACAACAAAGGTTTTTCATGGCTAAGGTTTACCAAATATCCATTCATAGGGTAAGAACATACATAAGGGTTTAAAAGCATGGGCTTCTATGGTTAGAAGTTGGACTTTCTAGGGTTTTGAAGTTGGGTTTATCAAGCTAGGGTTTTTCATGGTTAAGGTTTACCAAACATCCATTCATAGGGTAAGAGGTTCAAAGCTGCGGATGGATTTCAAGGGTTTAAAGTTGAACTTTTAGGGTTTTACCTTTTCACATGTCTTTTAACCATTGTCTCTAAAGTTAGGTCTATACACATTAGGGTTTTGAATGGCTAGGGTTTGATCCACTCAAAGGTTTTAAGATCTCTAGATACAAGGGTGTTAGGGTTCTTGCTAGGGTTCATGTACACATGGTGTTTTAAGGTTTTTCAAGCATATAATTGGTGTTTTGATGGAGTTAAGGTTAATAGATAATTAGAGTTTGAAGCAGTAATGGTTACTAAAAATTCTTGGTCAATTAGGGTTTGCTTTTAGGATTCATGAATATGAATTTTGAAAGGTTTCAAAGAATCAATGGACATGGGATCTTTATAAAAATAGGGTTAGAGGTTCATAGGGTTTAAAAGTAAAATAGGGTGACTGAATTAAATATACAATTGAATGGTTTCTTTATAACACATTCATCATCCAAAGATTTGAAAAAGTATACAACTCTTCTTCTCGGAGATAAATTTTGAGTTGAATTTCATCAAACCACAATCAATAAGGAAGTAATGAAAAAGAGTTGAAATTTTGAAAAATTCAGATACACCATCCACAAGGGATTTCATCTTGACATCTTTCCCCACTAAAACATGCACATTTTTTCAATGGGCCAACCTACAAAGAGAAATTGAAGCACATCAAGATTCTTTTTGAAACAATTTTTTGTTTTTATTTCCATGTTTTTCTTTTCAAAATTTGAAACATGATTTTCATATGCAAATGTAGGTTCTAAGCAAAATAAAGACAACTTTAAAGTACCTAAGTTATGATTGAAAACTCATTCAGTTAGCATATTATCGTAAAAATAAGTCAAATTACTCTTATAGAAATCATTAAGACTTTCCAATAATAATCTTTTCGATTTACTCATTTCAAATTCAATTGTCATTTTATACATATGTTCTTATGTTTGCCTATACATTTCACTAGCTCCACGTTGTATAGCCTAGATAATAGTTCTTAGAAGTGATTTCGAGACCACGTCTAAGTTATGAATATTGTTTTTTATCTTTTTCTTTTTCTTTATTTTTCTTTACTTCGCAGCAACCCTTAATGTATTGCTTCTTTATTTGTTCTTTACTTCTGCTATTTTGGGGTGAAAGAAAGCATAAACTTCTTAAAATAAGGTGCAAATTGGTATCTTTGTAACTTTTTTGTTAAAGAAGAAAGGCCCAACCGCTAATGAGAGCTCATGATCTAGAGATATGCACTAGAAGGAGTCAAGATTTCACTTCCTAAGTGTTTTCAAAAATATCACATAGCCTATCTATATAAAACAAGACCTTCATTCTACTAAGAGATTCAAGCGAGAATTTCCTATCTAGGTCTTCATAATGGCTATAGGGTATCTCAACGTACTCTCTCAAGTTCACACATTTCTACTACCATTTCTAATAATTTCTTATTGCAATTTAAAACCCTCTTTTAATCGCTTAGAATATATATGAAATGCAATATGATATGCATAAAATCAAAATATAGAATAATAATAGAAAATGGACAAACCAAAAAAAAAACATTCACCTAATTTAATTTTCTTCGACAGCATGAGCGTCATCTTCATCTTCATTTTCAAGCTCAAGTAGTTCTTGATCTATTTCATACTCTTCATTTCTTTTCTTTAATAACTTGACTCTTTTTCTTGAAGTTAAAGATTTTTAAGGAGTTCTATCAAATTTGTAAAGGTCATGCATAGCATTACTAAATACAAACATAACTACATATGGCCCAAACCATCTTTTAGTGAGTTTCTTTTTTGCATCATAGTGAGTATCAAAAGTACTATCACACACTAATACCGAATCATTAGTCTCTATCTTATGTGGCTTAAGTTGATGAGTATTGCCAAAGTATATTATATTCTTTAACCTTAAGTCCTTTAACTTTTTCATTACTTCCTTTAGCTTTTCATTTTCTTCTTCTAGTTGTTTAATTCTCAATGATAATAATTCTTCTCCTCACATCTCATCATTCCAAGGAGTTTCATCCATGTCAAAATCTGAGTTTGGATGGGTTTGCAACATGAGCGAAGTGAGGAATCTAGACAGCATAGAAGACATAGGATCTTTCTTTTCTTTGAAGAGCTTTCTCAAGTTCTTTTAGAATAGTACAACTACTTTCTAACTCAATTATTTTCTCAATTTGTTCATAAAGAAACATTAATCCTAAATTTTTTATAATGTTTTTCTAAATTTGTTTGAAATATTTTCTTTTTGCAAATAACATAATTTAAATGCAGAAGAATATATAGAACATTTTTGAAAACTATGTACAAAGTCTTGCAAGACATCGATCCGTTTTACAATATTGTTTTGCTCAAGAGTGGATTTTAACAAAAATTTGGATCGAAATATGCCTCCTATTCCCTAATCAGTGCACAATAATCGCACTCTCAATAATAAGAGTTTATGGGGATTTTCCTTGGTTTTTTCTTATTTCTTTCATGATTCAAATAGAAAATCATGAATCATAGGGAATGTAAGTTGGACCTCGATCAGATTCTTGCATAAACAGATCCATCATCCATAGCCTTTACTTCCATTCGCATTTCAGTTATAAATGGTTTCCCAAGAATAACTTCATATGGCGGTTATCATGAACAAAAAAGTGGAATTCCTTTGAAATTCCCCCAATTGTCACAGACACAAATGTACAAGCTCGTGGTAGAACTCCAAAGCCATTTTTTGTGGTCATCATCCACCAATCGTATTCTTTGTCTATCGTCAATCTAAATTTGTCATATAATTTTTTAGATATCAGATTTATCTCTAACCTTGAGTCAATCAATGCAAACAACTATCACCCAATCCTCAATCAACTCAAATCTCTTACAATTTTCCTCAATTCTCCTCTCAACTTTAACCCTATCTTCAAGACTTAAAATCTTGAGGAATAGAATTACAAGATCTGGTTTTAAGGAATCTAGATCAACATGTAGAAGTTGAGAAAATCTCCTTAAAAATTCATTTAGTAGATGAGTGAGGGATGAAGAAGGTTTTGGGGAATGAATCCTTCGTAGACATCCCTCTTGAATATGCTAGCTAAAATCCTCTAAGTAGAAGAGTTTGTGAAACTCTTTCCTAAAATCAGCCTAGCTCTTTTGTATATGTGCCTACATAGAAGTTAAGATTGATCTTGAAACCAGCCATGTGAAGAAATGTGTTAGCATCTCTTCATATAGTCCTTGGATTTGAGTTTGGTCCTTGAAGCTATCTAAGTACTTAATAGTAAACTTTCCTTTATCTTTCAAAATAACTTGGACTACTTGTGCCCCTTATTTCTCAATCATTAGCTCTTTAAAATCCCCTTCCATTTCCCGTCTCTGGCTTGTCCTAGAGTTAGAACAATATCCAAAGTGATAAGCTTAACAATCTCCCTTAACTGAGAGTAGAGTTCAGAGAGAAGATTGGTTGAAGTTTGAGCCAGGGAATGAAAGTGAGCTTTAAGATCTTCTCTTCTATTCTTAAATTAGCTACCTAAGTAGAACTTGTTTCTAGGTTTTGAGTGTTTATATGATAGTCTAGGCTTTTGAAGTACTTATTTTCTAGATCAATTCTTTATAAACTAATTTTTCCTTCTTCTCCGATATGATAAACTTGATTTCTTTACTTGATTAATGCTTGATTTCTTTCTTGGATTTAACTTTTTATTTTTCTCTTGGATTTAGTTTCATATAACTTGATTTTCTTCTTAATTTCTACAACTTCATTTCTTTTCTTGGATTTAGACTATTTCCTTTATATTTTTGTATTTTTAAATGCTAGAAAATTTTACTTTTAAACATGTGTTTTTAGTTGATCTTTAAAATTTTCATTTTTTTATTTTTTATTTATCTATTTTTATGATATTTTTAAAATTTTTTACTTTTTTTTTATTTTATAGTTTTTTTAAATTTTTAGTCTTTTTATGAGAAATTAATTAAGCTATTATAGTTGCAATTTAGCTAACTAAGTAACAGTAGAGTGTGCTCAAAATGTGTAGTTTATACTAGTGCATGGCATGAGTGTTTGAATCCAAGTAGAAAATAATATTTCTTTTGATGTGAGTGAAAGCAATGCAGATATGGATAGACCTTGAAGAAGAAAAACCTGAATTATCTTATTTGATGCAGAGATTATGTTTGTGTAGTGAAATATAATTTTTAGATTTATTTGAAAAAACCTAAATACAAATAAATCTAAGCTGTGTAAAGTGCTCCATTACCTTTGAAGGTATGGGCGGTGGGATGAGGTTCTTATGTCACCAAGCAACTGCTTCACTTCACATTGGGTTCAACTTGTTGCAGAGAAGGGGTAATGCAAAGGGACCATCGTAGTTTGGATCAGGCATTTGTTGGCCATCTGATGAGCATCTTGTGATTGTTGACACCTGTAACACATCTTTAAAACACTTAGCATTCTGGCTTTCATCCAAAGGAACGTCACCTATGTGTGTGATCCTATGGTCAGTATAATCCCCCTTTTCTACACGCTGTAAGAGAGATTTGCTCTCTGATTATGATAAGGTTGAAGATTTGACCTAACCGTGAAGCATGGGAATAGATTTGTCAAAGGCAAAGAGAGGAAGTAAGGAAAGACTTTAGAAAGAAAGAGAAGCATGCACCATTCTTGTTCAGCTATTCTCTGGCCTCGTTTACATGAATATTTGTACTCAAAGAATAATATAGTGTGACATGAAACCTGGAAATGTTGACACATTGTTTTTTCCATTGATTATTATAGCATGAGTTTTTGCAATAGTGGGAAGCTTTTGAGATGCTAATTTTAGAAGATTGACTCTATGAAAATGCAATGATCGCACGTTCAAGGGGGGCATCGGATGAGTTTCTAACATCTTGCTCCAACAATGACAGTGATCTATGGTGTATGTACACATGAAGATGGGGCTGGTGGAGGAGAACCATATCTGATCCATTTGACAATGATGACGCATGCACCCTGATCCTAATCTCGTGTGCAAACTGTAGCATTATTTGTGCATCTCTTCATCCATCCCACTTCTCATATCACACATACATTCTCTAACAAGCTAATCCATATAACACCATGCATATCGGTTTTCTTTGATTCATCTTCATGCTCTTTCTCGTTCAATGCTTCTACTATTCCATTCGACACACCTGCCACGGTTCTCTGCTTTGATACGACTTCTAATCTTCTTTCATGAGAATAACAATTTGATAGCAACCTGATCGATGATTATAAGTATGACTCTAGAACGCCATGTTGACTGCTATCTATGCGTAATCTAGATGTTTGTTTTTATAGCTTATTGTGCAACAATTCCAATTCTATAAAGTCTTTTTCAAATCTCTGTAATTTTGAAGTGATTCTGGAGTTAGATTTGATCAACACTATTATGCAACCATTACGCAATAATAAGTAGTCATCATCACGAAGATTTTCTGATTCATCTATTGTGCATGTAGATGATTACTATGGTCATTATCTAGACATATTGAGATTTTGTTTCTCACTTCTTCCATGACCCAGCTCGATGTTGTTGTCACACTCCCATATGTGATGATTAATCATTATTGAAGAGATGCTCTATAATCATTTTGATTGGCATTTTAATTTCAAGGTACATCATTCAAAATTTTCTAGTCTACATGTATAAGTCAAATCCCTTGGTTTGTAGGATTGATATAGAACTCACTTTCGCATCACGCTTGCTATTGAGTTTTGAAGTATCACCTTGTGTGAGCCATTGAACTTGGCAGTTGACTTGATCCACCAGCCGAGCATTCCCATCTTTTCAAAATTTGTGAACCCAATATGAAGGTACAACATTGCAACTCAAATATACATGTTTCATATTTTTTTTGCATATGCATAAACGATAATTGTAAATTGTTGTGGTTGCTTCTTCATCCTTGGGAGTGGTATCTTTTCCCTAAACCTTGTGCAATCTTCTGGGTGTTCAAGGCTGATCATCTTGATCTGAGTGCCTCCACGGAGATTGGCAAGTGGGCGATCCTCACCATGCCACCTATTCCATTGACTATTGAAGCAGCAACGATAGCACACAACGATAGCAATTATTATATTTAGGTTTTTGATAAATTGAAAAACAATGTATCAAAAATTCACAACTACACATTTATTGAACCTCTTCTTCGAGCCTTGATCAACAAGGTTTCTTCATATTCTCAAACATTCTGGTTTAATTGCATATCTTTAGGACACTAGAAATCATGAAAACTGGACACCAAGAGGTTTGTAGATTTATTGGTAGAACATAAAGAGAGGGTCAAGCAAAAAGTACAAGATATTATTAAAATTGTTCAATCTCAATCACATCAAGAAGAAATAAAAATGGATGAATTCAAAAATATGATGAATGAAACCTAGGGAGAAAATATTGTGGAAACCTTATTAAGAGATAAAGGCAAGTTTACAGGGGTAAATGTTACAAACTATCTAGATACATTTGAAGATTTAGCTAAGCTACATGAATTAACAGAATCTAAGTGGAAATGTACCTAGGTAGGCTTGCAATAGGAATAGTTATGGCCGTAATTGAACCACATAGTGAACTTGAATGGGAGGAATTTAGGAAGCAACTGCATAAAGAGTTCTATTTA
Organism: Ceratopteris richardii; assembly: GCA_020310875.1. Taxonomy (NCBI): domain Eukaryota; kingdom Viridiplantae; phylum Streptophyta; class Polypodiopsida; order Polypodiales; family Pteridaceae; genus Ceratopteris; species Ceratopteris richardii. Next base: position 3,536,782 of record CM035423.1, on the reverse strand, counting down.
GAAAACTTTAGTTAGCATAGTCGTGAGGGTTTTATGAAGTGGATTAATGCCCCAAAGCCTCAAGTTTCAATTACCCAAGTTCATGGTGAATTTATGAAACATTTTTCACAATTACCACAGAATGATAGGGTAGCCCTTACTCTAGATATACTATTATAATTTCTTAATATTTTGACTTTGGATTTAAGAATTGAGATTGAGAGATGACTTGAGGAGCCAAGTAAGCGATATGGACTTACTAACAATCGGGCTATTATTAAGGGAGTGGTTGAGGCAATTGCACATATGAAGCAACATCAATCTCTTCTTTATGATTCGATGCCTAATTTCCCCTCTACTCATGAAGCTAGAGAGACTCATATAGTTGCAAAGGTTGAGCAATCAGCATCTACATCAAAGATACCAATTGATAATCTTATTTAATAAATTATATAATATGATGCAGATGCATGCAAATATATCGAATGAAGTGTCTACCTTACAAAATGTAGTCTATGCACTAAATTCTCAAGATAAATCCTTTATGAAAACTCATCCTATTGAATTTCCTCAACCTATTTCAACATCTAATCCTCCAATAGTACCACCACCTATTCCTCAACCAACCAATTAAAGAAATTTTAATGAGTGTCAAACTCCCAACATTAGGAGATGTGTTTGGTGTGACTCCAATGACCATCTCAGCTATAGTTGTGAGGCTTTAAAGGAAGCAAAGGAGTGACCATCTCAGCTATACTTGTGAGGCTTTATAAGAAGTTGTGTGATTGTAGGACACATCTTCCTTTAGCTGTTAATTGGGAAAAAGGAGGGATGCAAAAACTTTGTGAAAATCTTTTTGAATCAAAGAAAGGGCTTCTATAGTAGAACTAGAGTGTGTAGATAGTGACTCTGAAAGTGATCAATCTAGAGAAATAAGAAATTATTCTATCAAAGCTCTCATCAAAGCTAGAGAGAATATCATGCAAAAGACTGCTTGGAATTCACCTGTTGATCAATTCTCTATTTATTCACATATTGAAAATGTTGAAGAGAAGAGAAAATGGGATGATAAATAAGACTTAAATGATTCAAGAAGAAGAATTACAAGGAGATAGATAAGAGAAGAACCAAAACCAAAGAAAGTACAATTTGAACAAGGAGAAAGTTCAAAAGCAAGTGAACAAAGAAGAAAGGAAATTAAAGAAGGGGAAAAACCTATGGTAAATGATCGGAAACCAACTACTCAAAATGAAAATAAATCTTATTGAAAAACTTAAGGAAACTCCTATTGAGGAAAAAAAATTGATGAAAAAAAATTGATGAAAAACAATATGATGGAAAACAATTAAAGAAGCCTAAAAGAACTCCAAAATCTATTCTAATATCTAAACTTGAGTAGAAAATTGATTCAAAAGAGATATTATATGATATTTTGTTAAAAAGCCTAGTAACCATGACACTTGAGCAGATATTTTCAATTGCTAAGATTGAATTCAAAGAGAATTTTATCAAGTTAATCAAAAGGAAGAGATTCCCTCTTACACAAGAGGTGGAAATGCAAGATATTGCTGACGTGACTCAACTAATGCAAGATTCTCTTTCTTTTGATTCAGATGACGAAGATGAAAATGCTTGCAAAGTCAATAAAGACTTTCTAGGTCCAATTATGCCAGATGATGAAAGCAAGCATTCTGAAAGTAACTTTAAGAAAAGCTTTTGGGATAGAGGCATACATGAGATGAAGATCAATTTAGGTGACAAAACAAAATCATATTCGGCTTTGGCTGTGATTGATTTTGGGTTAGTGATCAATGTGATTTCAACTCTATCCTTGTTTACATGAACATTCGTACTCAAATAATAATACATTATGACTTAAAACCAGGAATCATAGCTGGTAGGCTGGTATCATAGCTGGTAGGCTATGATACCAATTGGTATCATAGCTGGTAGGCTATGATACCAATTGGGAATTGAACTCATGACCTACCAGCTAGGGGTATGATGGGCTAACCACCTAAATGCAGATGTATGCACATGCACATGCATGCTCATACATATACACACATACATATACACATGCATATATACACATACACACACACATATACACACATATACATACACCTATATATACACATACACATAAATATACACATACACAAAAATACACACACATACATGCATATATATACACACACACAAATATAGATATATACATACATGTGCATACATACATATACACACACAACCACATGCACATAAATACATATATATCCACAAACACACATATAATATGAATGAACTATACAATTAAAGTAATAAAAGTTTGGAATGGATCTTGCAAAGGCCTCTACACCTAAAACAAAGTGTGCTAATCTTGTCGAGAATGAAGAATAGGGATAGAAGAGATGTTGAGGCATGTGCATTGATAGCTTTGTGTATCACATACAATAAACATAAATAAATAAAACATATCAAAAATCAATATACATAAAATAAATTATATGAAAGTTTATCATACTCACGAAAGCATTTGAATGATCTGGCATGTACTCACTCATACATTGATATCCAAAATGTGTAGGAAATTTGATTTCCTTTTTCATAGGATATTGAGCATAATGCTTTCGCTTCATTGAAACAAATAAAAAAGATTAATGATTAGTGTTTTAAATAAAATAAAAAATATAATCTCAATAATACATATACTTACAAATGTAGCAACAAAACCATGATGGCCCATTTGGTCTAAGTGCAATGTATGACCTGACTCAACTCTCTTCTTTGCAGCAGCCTGTTTTTATTTAATGAAACAAAAGTACATACGTTAAACGTAAAATATTTATAAAATATATGAGAATTATAACTCACAGTAATATAAACTATTTTGTATACCTTCTGCCAAGGAAATGATTCTTGAAGATATAGCTATCTACAAAAACACTTCCACATCTCAGGTGGTATGTTAGCTTTTCTCTTATTTTTTTCTACCATACAATATCTCCTCATGTTTTAATCTCGAACAAAAAAAGGATCAGTATATAAAAAAACACTTTAAATTTATAAACATGCATACACACATACATACATACACTTACACATACATACGTACATATACATGTACACATACATACACATTCACACACATACACATACACACATACACATACACACACATATACATACAGATACATACATAATAAATAAATACACATTTATAAACATGCATACACACATACAAGTACACATACACACACTTCCATAGTAAATACATACACGTTTATAAACATACATATACACACATGCATACACTTACACATACATACATACACTTACACATACATACTTACAGATACACATACATAATAAATACATACACATTTATAAATATCCATACACACATACATACACTTATGCATACATAAATACACTTACACATACATACTTATACATACATGTACATATACACATACACATAAATACACAAGCACACATACACACACATAGACATACATATACATATGCATACACACATAGATAATACACAAACATACACATACACATATACACACACACATACACAGATGCATACAAATACACACATCATACATTAATAATCAGATTAATAATATCTAGTATCTTTTTTTGCTACACAATCATATTTTGATCAATCAGAGGGATCCCCACCACCGTCTCCTAATCATGCAAGGACTACTTACTATAAGTATATCAAAATTTTAATTCTAATATTTGATAGATACATACATGACTAATGTATGTTTTTTTATTGTTATATTATGATCAGCTTATGATCAATCAGAGGGTACTCCACCATGCAATGACTTCACATGTGTCATTCCATAGGAATTATGATAATTTTTACTACCAAGAGCATATGATATGTTGGTATAATTCTTGTTATGGCATGTATCAAATACCACGATTGGAATGTATTTAACATGAGGTAGATTATGGTATTTTTTAGCATATGCCACTATTGGAAACAATGTCTACATTGTTTCAAATCGTCCACTTTATACAACATGTAGTATATTCTTTAAATATGATTGTACAAGTAGAACCGAGTGGTAGAGTGGTCTAAGTCAATCAATCCACAAACTTCCCATGCTGGCTTGAGTTTGATCCCCGCTCCCTGCAAGCACAGTGGCTTGATTTTTTGTTAACGCTACTCCAGCATCGATTTGCTTTTTGAATGACAATCACTAAGTTTGGCAATAATCATATGCTTTTTGTAGACATTGTTTAGTGAAAGATTTTATCGTGAGAGTTTTTTGAAGTGTGCTTTTTGTGAGTCATACAAACTATGTAAGAAAGAAGCTTATGCTCACTTGTATCATCACTCAAGAAGCTCTAGCAAGAGTTCTACACTCTTGGAGGTGATCAAGGAGTATCTTCCCAAGTTACTCAAGGAGACCTTGGAGGAGATATTGGAGTCCATCTTGGAGGAGGAGTTCTCACATTCTTGGAGGAGTTGTGGTCAACATTTTAGTGATTATCTAGAGGATATTCTTCAGCTTACCATCAACATCTATTGTTGATTTACTGTGAATAGCAAGTCTATTTTTGTTCTTACTTGTTAGGTCACTCATTTCTGATTTAGGTTGATCAAAATTTGGGTTCCTTGTAGAATAGTTCTAAACTGTTCATATTCTCCATCTCATACACACACTCTTCATACCTCTTAGGCACATAATTTCTTGTATTTAGTTCTTATTTCTGCTTAGATACAAATATTTTCCATTTGTTCATATTCACACATTGTAATTTTGACATTGGAATATAGATAGTGTAGGTCAGGATCATAGCTTACCATTACACTTGAAATCTTGTCTATTCTCTCTTTATCCCCCACTCATCATCTTTTTGAGTATTAAGGTGTGTATGTTAAGGTTCATCTGTTAGAATATCCTGTAAACCTGTGATTTATTGTTATTGTGGCCCACCCACTTCCAACATTTGGTATTAGAACTTAGAATACCAACATTTGGTATCAGATCATAGTTGCCATACACCCTTAACAAGATGAGTGACTATAGACTTGAGAATGAAGACAAGCTTGAGGGCATGTCTAATTATCCAATGTGGAGTTTTACAATGATGAATTTGTTAGTAACAAAGGACTTGTGGGATATTGTCAATGGCACTTATCCAAGGCCAAGACAAGTCAGAGAAGATGTTGCTTCATCTTCTAGAAGATGTGCTGCTCCTATTTCTGCTCAACAGGAGGTTAGTGAAGAAGAAGAAACCCTTTCATCATTAGGAGTCTGTACTACTACAAGATTAAATCCTGCATAAGAGCAATCCAGATGGGATTCAAGGAATGCACTAGCACTTTCAGATCTTGCTATGGGAGTCAAGAGGCATACTATCAGAGCAAAAACCCTGCTAGCAAAGCTCATCTAAGGAGACATCTAGCCAACACAAGGATGAAAGTTGTTGATTCAGTTCAGTCACATATTTTGAGGCATAAAGATTTACAAGATCAATTATTCAATGCTGGAGTCAACATTTCAGATGAAGAGATGGTAAACAGACTTCTAAACTCACTTCCATCTACATATCGTGCTTTTGTTACTTCTTTATCTCTCTCTATAAGAGATAGAGAACTTTCATTTGAAGAGATATAGTTCCTATCACTTCAAGATCAAAGGGTATGGAAGAGAATGGTGAAGCCACGTTATCATCATCGAAGGGGAAGGAAAGAAAGTCTACCATTCATTCTCCTAATTGTTCCTCTAAACCCAAAGAAAAGTCTTTAACTACATATGATTCAAAGAAAGGAGTATGCCATTACTGTAAGAAACCAGGTCATTTCATACGAGAATGCAAAGTAGGGATTTTCAATGAGAAGAATAAAGAATCAGTTAATAGTGTTGAAGTTACTCCAAAACCTAAATCTTCAAAGGTAGATTTATATGCATGCGTTACTATTGAGGAAGTAGCTTTTGATCAGGTAGCATTACATGCAATCTCAAATACTCCTTGGATTTTTTATTCTGGAGCTACTGAGCATATGACAGGTCACAGAAAGGTATTTTCTTCCCTTTCTAACTCTTCATGTAGAAGAGTGAACCTAAAGTCAAGAGCAGGTGGAAAATTCATAATTTCTAATGTTCTTTATGTACCAGACATGGAGAAGAATTTGCTCTCTATATCTACTTTCTTGACAGATAATTATTTCCCTATTTAGCATGTAGGGGATTTGAACCCACCACCTATCACTTACAAGAATATGCTTTATCCACTAGCCTATTCTCGCATATTGATATCCCATTTCTTTTAATTTATATTTAACATTACTTCTGCCTCTCTTTCCTTTTTACATTTCGAAGACAAAACCTTTCCTTTTTCTATTTCAATTCTAGTCTTTCTAAAATTCTTTTCACATGTTTAGTAATAGGTTTTGGTTCTATATAAGGCCATGGACCCTACCCATACTACAAAGGATTTTGGTAAGTTATTAATTAAGTGTATTTTTTCTGCATCATGGTTTTCAAAAAGTTATTTTATCAGATCGAGATGTTTGTTTTTACAATCATTTTCGGGTTGCATTATTTCAAAATTGAGGTTCTAAAATAGACTTTAGCTCAACATTTCATCTTGAATGTAATGGGCAAAGTGAAGCTACAAATAGTACTATTTTAGATTTATTACATTGTTATTCTTTAGATAAACCGAGTAATTGCGATGAGAAGATTCCTTTACTACAATTTGCATATAATAACACAACACATACGACTACTCGACATGCACTGTATGAACTATTTATGGTAAAAAGTTTTCCATCCCATGACTATCACTCAAATTGATATACCGATGGCTGATTCTTTTTTCACAAGATCATATTTCTAAACTTCATGAGGTTCCTGAGCACATTAACAAGATTCAAGAATGTTACATGCATAATGCTAATAATAAATGAGTAGCTAAACAATTTAATGAAAATTACTTGATATGGTTACAAATAATTAAATATGTTTGAAAAACATTTCACAACATTTTAAGGTTAAACGTACACCACGTTATTATGGACCTTTCCATATTATTCAAAAAATAAATGATAACTCTTTTAGATTAGACATACCTTCTCATAAAAATATACATAATTATTTTCATATTATTTTATTGAAATCCTTTAAAGTAACTTTACCACTTACTCCTATTTTAGATGATCCTCCTTTACTTGAAGAGGATGTTGTAATTTTAGTTCTAGAGAAAATACTTGATTATGATGTTACTACTACACGCATTGGTAATCAATATCATAGATATTTAGCTAAATATAAAAATCACTCACTTGAAGAATCTCAATGGATTCATAAGTCATCATTAACTCCACACTATGACCACTTGATTTTTTTCATATCATTCACAATCATATTAAATTTTAGTTTTCTATTTTCATGCATGTGTTTTTACATGGAATATTTTTAGGATTATTCAGTGATGGGACATATGATTGGCCGTCCATGTCTATTTTATTCTTATCAACTTAGGTTGGTTGTTTGTCAATTCGGAGGCATGTTATACTTTATGGAATAATGGAATGTTCAATGGATTTTAATATCTTGAGGTTTTTAATGTCATTGTTTTTTTATTTCCAAGTGAAGAATCATGCAGACGTGAATGCACATGGATTTACTCAGATATCTTTGAAGATATTTAAAAGATGGTATTTTATATATTTTTTAAAAATAGTAGATCGCTTAAAAAGCAATGTTTTGTAAATAAAGAAGATTTTTTGTAAATGCACGCTTTTTAAAGTGTCACCCTCATGTATCTTCTATTCAGGACATAATGAAAATACATATAAATACACATACTCTGATAGACTCATCCATCAGAGTATATGGGGGGAGATTGTAACAATCTTGTGTTCAATCTTCTCTCTCTACTTTGTGTGTGTATTCTTCTGAGGTTTTGTTATTGTATTATCTTTGCGTATGTGTGTCTACAAGATTTGGTCAACAACCTCAACTTCCACATAACATTCAAAGCATGAGTACTTATGGATTATGCATGAATGTATCTTCTCTTGCTAGTAGAGGGATTACACATGCAAAAAAATAAAAGATTATATATTGATGGAAGACCTTAATGTATGGAAATATAGCAGGTTTAATAAATAGTAGTCGAGGATATAATAATTCAATGATTAATCACACATTTGAGGAGCGCGAAATGCATGAGTAGAGATGTAGCAAGATACATATTTGTTAATGTTATTACTTCATTATGTGCTAGTGATGAATTATTAATGAGTTATGGATGGTGTAGACCTCCAAGAGCACCTTTTTGCTAGAGAGCAATAAAAACTTTTGATCCACCTATTCTCTGTTTTAACTTACATATTCAAATTTGTGTTTTAAGTTTATTTTTCATTCATTTATGGAATACTAATGAGGTTTATTATATAGGTTCTAGTGTATGATATTGATGATCTTCCACCACACCATTCAGAGTTGCTAGTAAGATCTCATTTATCAAAAGAATCCATGAGGAGGCTATGCAAAAGAGATCCTGTGGAATATGCAAGATTGAAAGAACTATATTCAAAAGAAGATAAAGTATATGATTTTTGTGATAATAATGATGATGATGATGATGGCATGGTAGATTTTATTGAGGATTGGTATCAAAATGATGTTGGAGTTCGAGGTCTACGGAAGCACATGAACAACATAAGGAAGAAGAAGAAGCTTGGAGCACAACACAAAATACTAAATGTATTACCACTAGAATGTACAAAGATAAGTGACCCTTTAGGGTTATAGATGTATATAAAAGCCCAGGAAAAAAACCTTCCAAGAGGGGCAAAAGTGCCCTAGCAGTCCTAGTGTGTTCACACACATTACTACCTAAATATATCAACAAATCCCGCCTCGGAGTGATGCAGTGAACAAGGAGTTGGCACCTACTCTTCCCTTCAACAACTCCATTATGTTGAGGTGTATACGGCATTGTACACTGATGTTTTATCCCACATTCAGCCAAAAATGCATTAAAATGAGAAGACATATATTCCCCCTCTTGATCAGAATGGAGGCTGCCCATTTTACATGCTAATAGATTTTCAACCAAAACCAGAAACTATTTAAAGCACATAAACACTTTGAACTTTTCTTTCAATGGATACACCCATGCGTGCCTGGAAAAATTTTCAATGAAAGTCACGAGGTAAAGATAGTTTCCAAGAGGGGGACCATAGACATCATTATTAACAAGCTGCAATGTTTTAGTAGCTCGAATTGAACCATCTTTTGGGAATGAGCAACACCGCATTTTTCCCAAAATATAGCCCTCACAGACATGTTTACCAGGTGCCTCAAGTTTGGACAGAGAGAACAACATTTTAGATTTTTGCAGACATAGCAAACTAGCAAAATTCAGATGACCAAAGCATGCATGCCAAAGCTTTGTGTCTGATAAAGCCTAAGAATCATGTACTACACATGTTGAATCATTCACAAAATTTTCATATTATATGCGCTTATACGGCCCACAACATAAAATACATGAAGCAATAATGACATCGCCATTTTACATATCATGAACTGTACATCTGTCATCAACAAATTTCACAACCAAGACAATCTTGGCTAAAGCTGAAACTGATAAGAGATTTTTCTTGATCCCTGAAACAAATGAAGCAACAACCATTCGAGCCTCTTTCTTCTTTGCCTCTTTTGCAATCAGTTTTGGACAACTCTCTATGACATGATCATTTCCTTTATAATATTTACAAAACAATTTCTACTTTTCTTTTGTCTTCTCGTCTCTATCATCCTTCTTTGATTGTGTAGAATTAGCAGATTTTTTCTTACTATTAGAAGAGCTCCATTTTTCTTTTCCCTTCTGACCAGCCAGGAAAGCTTGATCTGCAACACACATAATGGACCTATTCTGCCTAGTCTGATCTTCCTACAATAGAACAGAGACTAGCTCCTCAAATGTTAAGGCATTTGGATTGCCTTTCATCATCAAATGAAGAGTAGAAGCAAAACTCTTATATGAATCAAGAAGGCCATTTAGAACAGTCTATACAAGTGAACTCTCAGGTAAAAATCGAGCAGCAGAAATCAACTGTTTCTTCAAATCTTTGATCTTTGTCAAAAAATTGTCCATGGAATCTCCTTCATTCATGTGCTCACTCTCCTACTGTTTTCGGTGGCAAGCAACACGAGCCTCATTTCTTGCCTCGTATAAAGTGGTATGTGTATCCCAAGCATCCTTAGTTGTTCTACAAGAACTAATGTGAGGAATAATGGCATGTTTGATAGACAAGGCTATCAATGCATGTGCCTGAACATCTCTTCTATCCCAACAAATTTGCTGTATAATAGGTGCAGCAGGAACTACAACACGATAGGATGTTTTTCAACATCATGCATAATATTCCAAAGTCTTTTTGCAACCAATACATGATGCATCATATAAGCCCATAATGGGTAATTGGTATCATCCAACTTATCCTGAATAGCCAACATACAAAATACATCACTGCTTTCAGCCATGGCTAGTAGCAAAAATACCATGATTTAGAAAAATGAATGTATCTCAAAAAGTTGAACAAAACTACCCTGTCAAGTTCTACTGAACCTATAGAAGACTTTGAGATGCTTATACTGGTGAAGCAAAACATGTATATATGTTTGGCACAAAAAGACAAAATTTCATGCACAAGCACTATGATAGTGCATTGAAAGGCCAAAATGAGCTCAGATCGTGATTTTGGCACCACATAGCAAAGTTGTTTTGATCTCCTAATCACCTTGAGTATGCTCACCAATTTTTGTGTGATTTTAAGACTATGATCAGATGGGTGTCAACAACAACCTAGATGAAGCGATGACCTGCTCTGATACCAATTGTTGGAGTTCCAGGTCTACGGAAGCACGCAAATAGCACAAGGAAGAAGAAGAAGCTTTGAGCACAAAACATGATAATGAATGTATTACCACTAGAATGTACAAAGATAAGTGACCCATTAGAGTTATAGGCGTATATACAAACCGGGGGGAAAAAACCTTCTAAAGAGGGAAAAAAGTGCCCCAGGAGTCCTATTGTATTCACACACATCATTACCTAAATATATCAACAAATGATAGGGAAAGCATTTATATTTCCAAAAATGAGAAATATCTTCGAGAAGAATGTCTAAAGCATATATAAGAAGGAAGTTGCTTAACATGACTAAGTGCAAGCTTACCTTATTCTCAATCTTCAAAATCCTTTTGGATGGAGTAATGTATTAGTTTTGACACTATTAAGGTATATTTTTTATTTTTCTATCTATTTATATATATACACACATACATATACACATAGATATATAAATATATACATATACACATATACACACATATGGATAGATATATACATGCATGCATACACACATAGACACACATATCCATGCTATGAAAGTAAAGCCAAAGTGATAAAAGCTAAGGTGAGAACAAGAACCTTCATCAAATGAAGACAATCTGTCCACCCATCCTATAGATGAAAATATAGTGAAAACTAATACGAGCTTACATTATCTAGAATAAAAAACACCAAGATGCAGAAAAAATGAAAGGCACATGTAAGAATAGAATCCTCTTTAGCTCTTTCGCCTCGAATCTTTTTCCATCTTTGATTTGAACACCTTTAGAATCTTCTAGATAAGTTTGCTTATCCCATTTTCTAGACGACTTAATATCTACATTGCTAACTTTTTTGTGAACTTTGCAAACAAATGTGTAAGTCTCAGTTAACAAGGTAGGTATTAGGTCGTCCAAAGAATGGGAGAATCAAATTTATCTAGAAGATTCCAAAGGTTTCCAAATCAAAGATGAAAAAATGTTTGATGCGAAAGATCCAAAGAAGAGAATCTTGTTTGTCTCTTTGGCATCGAATTTTTTCCATCTTTAATTTGGAAACCTTTAGATTCTTATAGATAAATCTGATTCTCCCACTTTCCAAATGATCTAATACCTATATTGCTAGCTAAGACTTTCGATTTGTGGACAAATGTGCAAGTCTTAGTTAACAAGGTTGGTATTAATTCATCTATAAAATGGGAGATAGCAAAGCCATTTAGTAGCCGAGATAGATAAGTGGTAGCCTGCATGCCTAAATAAACAAAAAGAAAATTAGAAACGAAATGAAAAAATTTACACCCACATATTTTCAATATCCTTATGATTGTATTTTTATATAGAGGTGATTGTCCTTACACATATTTGTATCTCCTTACGATTGTCCAAAATCTCAATCTCCTTGATAAGGGTAAAATCTCAAAAAACATATTGATACATTTTCCGTTATCTCCACAAATTAAACATACATTTCAAATCCCTGAATTGTCAAAGCTTTTGACATGGGGATTTGATCATAAAAGTACAGATGGAGTAATGAGAATTCCAGCTAATATTGAAGCTTTTCAAGGTATTGATTCTAGATGGACTCATTTTGCACAAGATCCATGCAATCTAAAGTTAGGAGTTGCATTAGATAGGTTTAATACATTTTTTATAAAATCTAGTAAATGGTCAACATGGCGAGTGGTATTCATCAATTAAAATCTCCCACCATACCTTAGCATTGAAAAGGAACATTTAATGCTTTCACTTTTAATCACAAGAAAAAGACAAGTTAAAGACATGAATGTATATCTTACTCCTCTCATTGACAATCTCCAAGAGTTATGGAGGGGTATTGATGTCATTGATGTATCAAAAAGCATTAATCAAAGGCACACTATGGTTTGTGGAATTGTGGCTTGGACTATACACAATTTTCCAAGATATGGCGTCTGTTTAGGTAATGATGTAATTTTTTTATTTCATATACATACAATTTTATGTCAGTTAATCGAATTATATTTTTATGGTTTTCATGCATCCAAGAATATCTACTAAGGGATATAATGCTTTTCATTATTGTGATGATTGGTTGAGATCATTTTATAGTAAGAATCTCAATAAACATTATTTATCTTTGACATCAAAGGTTCTTACCTGATGATTATCCATAACAATGCAAAAGAGAAATGATACATTTTAATAGAAATGTCGAAACAAGTCAGTGTCCAAAACCAATGAGACCTATGGATTGGTATCAAAAAGTGACAGATGGGCCTCTTATAGATCCACAACCTGAAATCTTTAGTGACGATGAAGATTATGAGAATATGAAGATTAGAGGTAACGGAAAATTGTTACTAGCTCAGAATATATCGATATGGTATTCTTTTGAGTATGAGAGAGAGTTAAAGATCTGTCATCTTCTTAATCCTATGCATATATTCAAGCATATTGGTTATTCATTATGGCAAAATCTTCTAAGATTAAAAGACACAATAACATCAAGAAATGATTTAAAAAATCAAAACTCAAAACCAAATTTATGGCCAATTTTTTATAAAAATCGACACGAAACAACTTATGAACCTCCTCCTTGGATACTTACCTAACTATCAACAATAGGATTCAGTCAATTTGAACACCTATAGGATATGGAGCATCTTTCCGAAACATGTTTACTTTTGATTATAAGAGCTTATATGGGTTAAAGACACATGATTGGCATAACTTTCTAAAGCACATTTTACCTCTTGTTATCGATGGATGTACAATGAAACAAGTACGGCATGTGATCTATTGTCTTGGATCACTTATAAGGTAATCATCATACTTTTATGTTTATTATATAAGACTATTTTATATCCTCTTTATGACTTAATTTCATTCTAATTTAATTTATGAATGATGATAGGTGGATTTCATCAAAAGATATTTAAAAAGTCTCGATCCCACAAAAGAAACACAAATTTAGGCAGCTACTGTTGGAGTTTGAGGTCTACGGAAGCATGCGAACAACAGAAGGAAGAAGAAGAAGCTTGACGCAGAACACACAATACTAAATGTATTACCACTAGCAATGTACAAAGATAAGTGACGCACTAGGGCTATACACATATATACAAGCCAAGGGGAAAAAACCTCCTAGAGAGGGAAAAATGCACCCTGATAGTCCTAGTGTGTTCACACATCACTACCTAAATATATCAACAAATCCCCCCTGGGAGTGATGTGGTGAATAAGGAGCTAGCATGCAAGTACAAGGAAGTGCCAAGCTATGTGGAATCAATCCACAAAAGGAAGTAAGCCCAAAGCTTTGTAGAAAGCTCCAAACTTCTCCCTAGGCAGAGCCTTTGTGAAAAGGTCTGAAATATTCTCCTCTCTAGACTGCCAAATTGACCTCTCTAGTAGAGAACCTCTCCTCACATAATGATAGTGCACCTCAATGTGCTTAGTGCGAGCATGGAACACAAGGTTCCTTGCAATTGTCAATGTGCTCTGATTGTCAGTGAAGATGGTGGTGGCAGAAGATTGACCAATACCCAAATCAGCCATAAGGCATCTGATCCACACACACTCAATAGTCGTTATGAAAGTTGCCCTATACTCAACCTCACAACTAGAAGTGGCCACAGTAGGCTCCTTGTTGCTCAACCAAGACATGCATGAGCTACCAAGCATGAAGCAAAAACCACTAGTGGACGCATGAGTGTCATAGCAACCAGTCTAGTCAGAGTCAAAAAAAGCATGTAAATCTGGCATTAGTGATCCCCGCTTGGGATAAAACAATCCAAGTAGTCGGGTACCACTCAAGTAGCGAAAGATGCGCTTAACCACCTACCAATGCTTGACACTTGGGCAATGCATAAACTTGCTCATCTGTAAGATAGCAAACTGAATATCTAGCCTAGTAATGCATAAGTAAATCAAGCATCCAATACCCTGCTGATAGAGAACAACATCAAATGCATCTCCAGCATCATGAAGACTCGATCGTAAACCTGTCGCCATAGAAGTGGCAATAGGTTTGCAGTCTTCAAGGCCAAAACATTGCAATAATGTGTCAATATATTTTGTTTGACACAAATCTATGCGACCATCAACTTGCATAAACTCAATGCCCAAATAATGATGCAAATGCCCCAAATTTGACATCTCAAATGAGGCATGTAGATCAGCCTTGAAATCAACAATATGCTTCTCATGAGAACCAGTGAGCAACGTGTCATCAACATACACAACAATGATCAGAAGCACATCATTTGCATGCTTAATATATAAGATGCTCTCAATTGGACTGATCTCAAAACCATGTGCAATGAGATAGGCATGTATCTTTTCATACCAAGCACGTGGTGCTTGTTTCAAACTATATAATGTCTTTTTCAACCTGCACACTTTGTTTCCATGCCCTTTTGCACAAAGCCATGGGGCTAAAAAACATACACTTCTTCATGCACATCACCATTTAGAAATGTGGTTTTAATGTCCAATTATGTACATTCCAACCATGATGAGCTGAAAGTGCACATATGCTACAAACAATAGTCATTTAGCAAGTAGGAGCAAATGTCTCATCAAAATCAATGCCTCTTTCCTAAGCATAACCCTTTGCACCAAGCCTACCCTTATACCTATCAATTGTTCCATCAGGCTTATGCTTCAGCTTGTATACCCACTTAGTACCAATGGCCTTCTTGCCAGGAGGCAAGTCACATAAAGACCATGTACCATTCTTATTATAGCATCATATTCAAATTGCATAGCAACCATCCAATTTTCTGAATTTTGTGCTTCATCAAACGAAACAAGCTCATTCTCATCATAGACACTAAAGGTATCCATAGCATAACAATTTGATGCAAAAGAAGCACTATGAGAGCCAAAACGAGTACAATATGATAGAGCTGCATTTAATTTGCTATCATGTAAAGTCTGCACCATCCGTTTTGGCATAGTTTTTTCCTCCTCAATATCAACTCTCTCATCATTAAGTGCATCAGGTAAATCTGCATAAAAAATGGGATTATCTACATCATCACATGAAACCTATAAAGGCTAAGAAAGTGCCTCACTTGGACCACCACTAGACTATCCACGTGTAAAAAGAGGCAACAAAGTGTCATACATGTATGTGGAGCTAACTGATGTCTCCTTAGTACATGAAAGTAATGGTTGAATAGCATCTTCCACAAAAAAAACATCATGGATACGCAAAATTTTTTTAGTATGTGGATGATGCAGACGATAGCCTTTGCTTTCGGAATTGTACTCAATCGAAATACATTTCACTGCTTTATCATCCAATTTCCTAAGTTGTTGTTTAGGCACTGATGCATATGCTAGAGAACCAAAAACAAAGAGGTAAGCAACAAATGGTTTACGACCATGCGAAGCCTCATATGGAGTGATAGACTGCAATGCTTTAGTGGGACACCTATTAAGTACATATGTTGCACACATAACAACCTCAATCCAGAAACTATGTGGTAAAGCCCGACTCTTGACCATACACCTCTCCATCTCCATGAGTGACATATTCTTCCTTTTAACAAGTCCATTTGTTGAGGTGCATATGGCACTATGCACTAATGTTTTATCCCACGTTCAGCCAGAAATGCATTAAAGTCAGAAGACATATATTCCCCCTCTCGATCATAATGGAGGGTGCCCATTTTACATGTTGACAGATTTTCAGCCAAAACCAAAAACTATTTGAAGCACAAAAACACTTCGGACTTTGATTTCAATGGATATACCCATGCATGCCTAAAAACATCATCAGTGAAAGTCATGAAGTAAAGATAGTTTCCAGAAAGGGTGTTTGCATAGGACCACAGACATCACTATGAACAAACTGTAATTTTTGAATGGCTCAAACTGAACCATCTTTTGGGAATAAGGAATGCTGCATATTGCCCAAAATATAGCATTCACAGACATTTTTAACAGGTGCCTCAAGTTTGGGTAGAGAGGACACCATTTTAGATTTTTACAAGCATAGCAAACTAGCGAAATTTAGATGACCAAATCATGCATGTCAAAGCTTTGCATCTGACAAAGCCTGAGAATCATGTATTGCACATGCTAAATCTTCACAGATTCTTCATAGTCTATGAGCTTAAACAACCCACGACATGAAATGTCAGAAGCAATAATGAAATCACCATTTGAAAGATCATGAACTGTACATATGTCATCAACAATATTCACAACCAAGCCTATCTTGGCTAAAGCTGAAATTGATAAAAAATTCTTCTTGATCCTTAGCACAAATAAAGCATCCGATAATGTAAAAGAACTACCATCATGAGTAGTGAGAATGATCTTACCAACTCCCATGATAGGATAAGAGGAGTTGTTTGCACATGTGACAGTATTCCCTGTAGGGGTAGACTTGAGTGAAGTGAAGAACTGTGCTATGAGGTAATATGTTTGGTTGCCCCACTGTCAAAGTACTAGACATCTGATTCTACTACAAACATACACTGTTCATGAGAAGATGGGTCATAACTGCAAATAGTGGTAAATGCCGATTCTTCATTCTCCACAAGATAAGCGGACTCTATTTTGGGTGTAGAGGCCTCTACAACAAGCATTCTAGCCTCTTTCTTCCTTGCCTCTTTAGTAGCCAGTTTTGGACAACTCTTTAAGGCATGATCATTCCCTTTGCAATATTTGCAAAACAATTTTTGCTTTTTTGGTTTCTTCTCCTCTCTATCAAAACAATTTATAGTATTTGCAGGGAGCTATTGTTAGATCTTAAGGTCTACGGAAGTACGCGAAGAGCAAAAGGAAGAAGAAGAAGCTTGGAGCACAACACACATACTGAATGTATTATCACTAGAAATGTATAAAGATAAGTGACCCATTAGGGCTATAGGCATATATGCAAGCCGGGGGAAAATATTTTCCTAAAGAGGGAAAAAAGTGCCTTGGTGTTCCTATTGTGTTCATATACATCACTACCTAAATATATCAACAGCTACTATGTCTGAAGGAGAAAGAGCTTCCAACATCATTTTTTGATATTCATCTTCATTTATTGATCCACCTTGTGGATGAAATAGAGATTGCAGGAGTTTTAAACACTCAATATTTGTTTTGGATCCAGCAATTTATGGGTATATCAAAAGGAGATGTGTGACAAAGAGCAAAACCAGAAGGATCTATGGCAAAGGGGTGGATGTTTGAGGAGTGCATGTACTATGTTCGTGAATACCTTGAAAGAGTTCATGAAGAAGCTCCACGTGCATGGACCAACGAATATTCTTCAAAATTAGTAGATTAGGTATTATCAGGTAAGGGAGTTCCATTTCAATTTATGCTGCAAGAAAAAGTGATATTTTTACTTTTATTTGCATATAATAGTGAATGCATGCAAGCATTCATTAGTGATTATGAATAGGAACGTCAAACTCTTTGATGTAAAAGAAAAAGAAACAAAAGATATAGATGTAATCTTGATAGTAATGAAAATATAGATATATCTTCTTTCACAGATTGGCTATATACTCGTATGCAACAAGCCAATGCAAATAATGAATAAACCTTAGATGAGCAGAGAGAGTTAATGATAGGTTGTGAAAGAAAGCTGATTTGATTTTACTAATATGCTATTTATGCACATATATGTATATTAGTTTCTCTTCTAATAATTTATTTTTTATAGCAATCTCGAATGTTCACTAATATATGGGCTTATGGATAGCATACTAGAATCAAAGTGATTGATTTTTTGTGTAAAACAGAGGATTATAGCATTGTTGCTTCTTTCAAGCAACTATCATGTGCTAGTTCAAAGATATGAACCTTATTGATAGCAAAGTTGGCTACACAGGAATTGTTGTTGGTATCTACAAAATATCATTTTTTATGTTCAAAGAGGTAAAATATATATATATATATATAAATTTTATGATTTATTTTATTATTTTCAAAGCACATAATAATAAATTTTTGTTCTTTTATAATTTGGTAGATTATTTTTTGAAGGTTGATTGGTTTTGAGCCGAGTATAAGGGTAAAAATTCCACATTGAGAAGGGAATTATCTGAGTTTTGGGAAATTGATTCTTTGAAAATAATGCGTTTAACTAGAGAACCATATATTCTTCCTAGGCATATTGAACAAACATTTTTTTATGAAAACCCTAATGCTCATACTTGGTGGCAAGTTGTTCATGTTCAACCTATATATATATATATATATATATATATATATATATATATATATATATATATATATATATATATATATATATATATATATATATATGTGTGTGTGTGTGTGTGTGTGTGTGTGTGTGTGTGTGTGTATTGTGTGTGTATGTACGAGCCATGGATAAGAAGACCATCCTGGACCTCAGATTCCATGTGACTTCTATATCTCATGATTGGTTCACAATTTGGGGAGACCAATGCTTCCATTGTATCTCGAACATGCCAAAACCCTAAGATCGATTGTCTTCTTGCTTGATTCTGACATCTAGAGACCATGCTTCAAATTTATGACATCATCAATTTGTAATCGCCCTTGGAAAACCTATATAAGGAGGGGTTGGCCACATTCATAATAAGTCTTGCCAATACTAGTCTTGGAGCTCAAGGAGTCATGATTGCCAAGTAAGTACTCTCCAAGTTCCAGTTCTAGTTCTTGTCTTGTTCCTTGTTCTAGTCTTGTTTAGTTTAGTTCTTGGACATCCTGTCTTGTCATCTCGTAGTACGAGATCCTGTCGAGTTCTTTCTTGTATCTAGTTCATCTCCTAGAAGGGAGTTCTTGTAATCTAGATATCTTGTTTCATACTTATGATCCCAAGTTGTGGGATCTTCTGTATCATCTCTAGTTGAGTTAATCATGCCTATCAGTCCCGGGTTGTGGGACGTCTTATATCAGTCTTTTTTTCTTGTATCATTTTCCCTTCATGGGTGTTCTTGTAATCAGAAGTGTATTTCCAAAATCTTGTCTACTATAGTCAGAGAGCACAATCTAGTGCTCCCCTGACATTGATGTCATGGACAAGGAAACCATCATGGTCCTCATATTCCATGTGACTTCTATATCTCACTATTGGTTCAGAATTTGGGGAAACCAATTTCATTGCATCGAAAACATGCCAAAACCCTAAGATCGACTGTCTTCTTGCTTGATTCTGACATCCAGAGACCATGCTTCAAATTGATGACATCATCAATTCATAACTGCCCTTGAATTGCCCTTAGAAAACCTATATAAGGAGGGGTTGGCCACATTCATAATCAGTCTTGCAAAAATGTCAAGGGAGCACTAGATTGTGCTCTCTGACTACAATACATAAGATTTCGGAAATACACTTCTGCTTACAAGAACACCCACGAAGGAAAAACGATATAAGAACACGTGACTGATATAAGACATCCCACAACCTGGGACTGATTAATATGAATAACTCGACTAGAGATGATACAGAAGATCCCACAACCTGGGATCGTAAGTATGAAACAAGATATCTGGATTACAAGAACTCCCTTCTAGGAGATCAACTATATACAAGAAAGAACTCGACAACATCTTGTACTATGAGATTACAAGAGGACAAGACAGGATGTCCAAGAACTAGACTAGACAAAACTAGAACAAGGAGCAAGACAAGAACTGGAACTCAAACTTGGAGAGTACTTACTTGGCAATCACGACTCCTTGCACCAAAGAAGGGTGAAGAGGCCTTTGATCAACAAGAGAGTGTATTACTCAAGCCTGAGCATCTCCAGTTAGCAGCTATCTCTTCAAGCCATCATGAAGATTCAGCTTTGAATCATTTGATCCGTGAGAATCTACCACAAGATGAATTGTTTTGTAACATTAAGCAGAAAGATCAAGAAGGAAAAGTCCAAGAGGTAAACGAATTTTAGGAAAATGATGAATTACTACTCTATAAGAACCTATTGTATGTCCCTCCAGGAAAGCCCAGGATCCAAGTACTTCAACAACGTCATGACAACCTTGCGGCAAGAAATTTTTTTGGAGTGAATAAAACCATAGAACTCATAACAAGGGATTTTTGGTGGCCTCAAATGTGGAAGGAAGTCATAGAATATATCCAAACCTATGATACTTGCAATAGATCCAAGGTACCTCTTGCAACCTTTACCTATTCTAGAAAGGCCATGGGCTTCATTGTCTATGGATTTCATCACGATCTGCCTAAGTCAAATAAGTATGATGCCTTTCTTGTTATTGTGGATAGACTTACAAAGAGGGCACACTTCATTTCAACTACTAAGGCAATCATAGGTGCAGCCACTACTAGACTTTTTCTCAGATACATCTTCAGGCTTCATGGATTGCCTAATGATATTGTCAATGATCGAGGTCCACAATTCATATCTAGTTTTTGGAACAGCCTTTGCAAGCTCCTTAGTGTTCAAGTTAAACTATCTACATCAAATCATCCACAAACTGATGGACAAACAGAATGGATGAATCAAGTCTTAGAGCAATATCTCCATTGCACCAACAACTATCATCAAAATGATTGGTTTGAGCTTTTGCCCTTTGCAGATTTTGCGTATAACAACAGTGTTCATGCATGTTAGCAGTAGTCAAGGAACTGAAGGACTAACAAGACAAGGAAGCTTACGAAGGGAGTCAGAGCGAAGAGAAGGTACAAGCAGACAGAGTAGTCAAAGAAGATCGGGCAAGTAGGCCATTATTTTTTCAGGAAGCTAAAGCATATCAAAGAGGTGGACACATAAGGAGAAGGAGCAAGTAGGGAGCTCGAAGATGTGTATGTCAAATCGTTAGAGGAAATCCCTACAAAAATAGTGATTTTCATCACTAAAAGCCATTGTAAATACCATTTCATATTTTTTAGCTCCATTTTGTGCAAGACAAGGAGTCCTTGAGCTTGAGGAGCATTAGAAGTAGCTACCTACCAGTTTTCATAATTTTTAGACTCCATTTGAGCCTTCAAATGGGACCTAGAACCTAATTTTTAACTAGGCCGGACACTAGGTCTGGACACCGCCAAAACCTCGTCAAAAACTATAAATACAGCTAGAGAGCTCATTTTTGGGAGTAGCTTGTAATTGATTTGAACTTGTATGAGCTTTTTGAAAGTAATCTAAAGAACTCCATTGCTTCTCACTCTTTGTCTTGCCTTGTGTGCGCGTGTGTGTGTATGTGTGTGCATGTTAGTGTGCTTCGCACTCATGCACTTGTGCCTTCACTTGCTCGAGTTCATCATACCATCCTCACGTCTTCCCGGATCGACATTAAAGGAGGTGCTACTCATCACTGAGCTACACCAAATTTTGGCGCCGTTGTCGGGGATCGAGCTCTGAGGACGAGCATGTGATGGTAAGACATAGAATTGAGACGTTGGCATTGTAGGTAATTTCTTTACTTTTCTTATTTTTCTCTTTTTTACCTCACCATCATCATCCTCACCATATCCGATCTCCATCTCCATCATCGGGAAAAAATTCAGTTTTTTTTATCATATCACCTTCTCCCTTCCATTTCCTTCATTCCACCTGTGAGAGAGAGCAAGAGAGCGAATTGTATGCATTATTTTTCTGTCTGTTTTGTGAGTGATCTTGCAGGTACAGCTGTATCATCCCCTCCAGCACGCTGCGCAAGTACGGACAAGCTCGAAACTGTCTCTGTGTCGCAGACTTCTGTCGATCGCGATCGATAGAAAAATCGCTCAATTGGTAAAACAAAGCACACCACAATGACATGCACAAGGAGCACATTCCAAATCACTAGAAAAAACTAAAAAATTCTGTGTTTTTCTGTCAGTCGCGATTGACACCATCGATCGCGACCGACAGCCACGATCGACAGATTCTGTCGATCGCGACCGACAGAGACGACCGACTGACCCTGTCAATCGCGATTGACACCATCGATCGCGACCGACAGAGACGACCGACTGACCCTGTCAATCGCGATTGACACCATCGATCGCGATTGACAGCCACGAGCGACACCCTTGTCAGTCGCAATTGACACCGTCAATCGCGACCGACTGAATTTTGACGATTGACTGAATTTCTCGCATTGCCACGTGTCCATCGCGACGGACACATCCCCGATTGACTAAAATCACGGCGAAAATCCCAGAAAAAGTGTCTATCACGATTGACACCATCGATCGCGATTGACAGGACCCACAACCGACTCTGTCGATCGCGATTGACACTGTCAATCGCGACTGACGTGTCGATCGCGATCAACAGGCCCAACGGACACCTCTGTCAATCGCGATTGACAGACCTGTCGATCGCGATTGACAGGCTTTTTCGGCCAAATTTCTAGGGTTTTTAATACCAAGTTTTGGGGTAATTTTTGGCATAGTTATCAACCAATTAGTGATTTGTGAGGTCCCTACAAGTGTGTTTTGAGAAAAATCCTGGGATTTGTCAGCCTGTTTGAGCCCTGTTTTAACCCCAAAACCCTGAACTGTCATAACTTCCTCATACGAAATCCGTTTACTGTGATTCTTGTCGTGTTGGAAAGCTCATGGGGAGTACAACCAAAACTTCCACTGGTTACGGTAAAAATAATATCAGGATTATTAGGTAGGGTATATTGAAGTTGACCATACCTCGGGGTAGGAAAACTGAAGGATCCTTGGGATTGTTTTCCATAAAGGCAAAGGGAAATTTGGTCTATGAATTACATGCATTCTAAAAGTGGCATAAGGCATAATACTTCCTCATTGATACATAGCTTCAAGCAGACCCCTAAAGAGACCGGGAGACTTGCAGGAAGAAGATTTAAACAATATCTTGAGAGATGCCCTATTCTTGAGTTACCCACACCAGCCAAACAGGTGGCATTATTCTTGGATGGATTGCTAAGTACCAAATTGAGGTCATATGTGTACTTGAAGGACCCTAGGACCATTGAAGAGTGTGTACGCATGTGCATCGACATAGAGGATAACTTAGGGGAAGAGTTAGAGCTTTCCAAAATCTATAAAGATTCAGATAGTGCCTCTAGCTTTTCTTGCACACAATCTACATCTATTGAGGAACTCACAGAAAAGGTAGCTCAAAAACTAGGTGTCTCTAGCAAACAACTTCCAAGATTTGCCCCTGTGAAAAGATGTTATACTTGTGGAGGTGACCATATGGCGAATGTATGTCCCATTATGGCTCAACCCCAAGTAAATCCTAGTAGCCAGTACTACACTATAGAACGGAGGTACACCAATCACACCGCGCAAGATTGCCCCTACAATAAGCAAGCAGTTAGGCAGACGTACCCACAACCATACCCTCAATAAGGAAGATACCAGAACCAGTACCCACTGCAGCAATATGCTAGGCCTCAACAAACCTACCAACCACAATACCAAAACCAACAAAGGCCTCAGCCTGTGTTAGCACAACAACCCCCTGCCCTAGCTAATGTAATTCCGGTAAAGTATGCAGCTGCAGAAGAGAACCTGAATAGAGCTATAGTCCCTGTAACACCATTGCTTTGATTCTACACATATTGATAGTCCCCAAGCTTACTACATGCAATCTCCTGAACATGGTGAGTCCTACTACAGTGAGGAACCAAGTGAACCTAGTTGGGAGCTAGATTACACAAATGTAATGTACACAAACCCTAACTCTAGACCCCAACCGGCAAGTAAGACCCCCATTCCCTAGAGGACCATGCTACAGATGTCAGGGAGATCACCTCATTCGTGATTGCCCTTTACATCCACCTACACAACCCCAGTCAGTGACAATTCAAGGCTTTTGCCAAGATTGTGGAAAGGAGCATCTCTTACGAGATTGAAAAAAGAACCCCAATAATATGCCAAAAATTACTCCTATCAATGTTATTGGGTTAGTAGTAGACTCTACAGGGAGTGTGACTTCCACCGCACCAGTGCAAGTGGTCACTAGAGCTCAAGCATTGCAGCAAAACCAAGGGGTAAGCCAGGAAAAAAGCTCAGATGTTAGTGAAACTAAGAGCATAACCAAGAAGAGGACTAGAGCCTGGAGAGATAGTAGAGAAAGAATGAAGAGGCAATGGGCTAAGAAGATGAGTGAACTTGAGGAAAGCCTAAGAGAAACAAAAGCCAGGATAGTTGAACTCACATCTCAAACTCCCTCTCACACTACTCCATCACCACCATTCCCATCTCCATCCGACCCACCACCTTCCAACCTGCCTCATGCTGCTCCACCACCCCCTAGAGTAGGATCAGTATTAGCAGATCCCACTCTCGAGGACCTTAACATGATGCTTAAGGCATATCAGGCCAGAATCCAAGAAGGGCCAACCGTAACTGATCATGAAAAGTGTTACCCGAAAGCAGAACTAGAGCTTGAACGAACCAAAATCTGTGCTAAGATGGTGGAATTGGCTCAAACCATGTTTGAAGCCAGTCGCCTCTTCAACATCTCTAGTTCAGCTAAGATGCAGTTGCACTTTGATGGACTACTAGAAAGATTGGAGAGGTTAATTGCACAATTAGAAAAGGAACCCACCCCTCCAAGTAAGGGCAAGGCAAGTATGAAGGCAAGCCTTCCTGCCCAGGAAGCCTATGTGCCTAACTCTACGGAGCCAAACACATCTTCTTCTATGAATCGGTTCACACCAGAATTCCTACGAGAGATTCAAGAAGACAAATGGGCTAAAGAAAGTGGTCCCTCCTCCCATTGAACTTGTGGATGATGCACACGACCAATTCCCACAAGACATCCCATCCATTTATGAAGAGCAGGAGAGCACTCAGTCTCAAGAGAGATTAGACTTTGAGTCTAATTCTTTACATGAATTACCCCACTTCACAGGCCCATGGGAAGCCAAGTCCACTTGTATGAGAGCACCCATAGTCATGGTAAGAAACGAAGATTCAGTCATACCTAGGAACACAGAGGTAGTGAAAAACACTAAAGTGCAGTGTAACCTCACTTTAGAAGAGCTACTCAAAGTAAGGCCAGAACTATGGAAACATGTAGCCAAACAGGTACCAGAGATAGCCAAACCGCGTTCCCAGGTAGGTTCTCATAGGACAGTGCCAGAAATTCCTCTAGACAAGATAGGAGACATGAGTGAAGGAGAAGAAGGAAACACCTATCTCCCCATCACCCATCAAGGATACACAACCAAGGCAATTCTGGACTCTGGTGCAGGAGTTGCAATTGCTACCACTTCCCTATGGAAGCGTTGGGGCAAGCCAGCACACAAGCCCACGAGGATGAAATTGCAGATGGTGGATGGTCACATAGAGAGGCCTTTAGGACTACTTGAAGGAATAACTCTCACTACTTGTGGTGTAGAGTTTGAGCACACATTTGCCATATGTGACTTTAGCAAAAATCATGCCTATGAGATGATTATGGGAAGACCATTTATGCGACAGTTGCAAGTAGTACATGATTAGGGAACCAATTCCTTGTACTTGCAACACTTGGGTGTTACGACCAAAGTGAATCTCAAAGATTACTCTCATAGAGATGTCCCTCCTATCCAATGGAACCCCATCCA
Source organism: Ceratopteris richardii (assembly GCA_020310875.1). Classification (NCBI taxonomy): domain Eukaryota; kingdom Viridiplantae; phylum Streptophyta; class Polypodiopsida; order Polypodiales; family Pteridaceae; genus Ceratopteris; species Ceratopteris richardii. Next base: position 3,510,455 of record CM035423.1, on the reverse strand, counting down.
TAGAGCCAAAGATGATACGGAGTCTGTGCATTCCATAGGATCAGGATCCTCATGGATGCATGAAGACACCCGCTTATGGATGTGCAAAGTAGCAGTATAAGAAGAGAAGAGAGAAAAAGCCAGAGAGATAGGTGCGAAGGAAACCCATAGATCAATTCAAGACCCAGCCTATGCACCTGTTGTATTCCCTGACGAAGAATTTGAACCCCACGGCTGGGCAAAAATTCTAGCAACAATGGATGTAGCCATCAATGAGAAACAATGGACGCCACACTGTGATGAGGATGGCTATGATGTTTCAGTATTCTCCATAGAGCCAATCATGGGAGATGCGGTTCTAGAAGAATGCGAACCTAGCCCTGATGCATTTGAGGATGCGAGCGACTCCGATCTAGAGTCAATCATTATGGACCCACCCTTTGCATCAGATGAAGAATACTTCTATGAAATAGAATTTCAACCCTAGACACGGAGAGTTTACAAATGATGTAAGGTTAGCCACACAAGTGATCCCTAAGGATGAAGGAAAGAAAAGAAAGAAGAGAGAAGTCACACCAGAAGAGGAAGAATCTTTGTTTGAGGTCCCCGAAAATTTTAAAAAGTATGAGATAGATGACAGGAGAGTCATGATCAGAATGCCTAAACGAGAGGCACAATCAGGAGAGGCCTATAATAACAAAGAAACCACCAAGAAAATAGTGGTATCTCTAGAAGAAGGAGAGGAGAGATGCACCTACATAGGACATGACCTGACGGAAGAAGAAGAGCGCGAATTGATAGCCTTGCTAAGAGAATACAGAGATGTATTCGCTTGGAGTTACAAGGATTTGAAAGGTGTAGACCCGGACATATGCTCACACACAAACCCCATGACCTCAGATGCTAAACCTTCTAAGCAAAAGCCATACACATACAATGATAATTATGCTGCCAAGATCAAAGAGGAGATAGATAGACTGGTAGAAGCTGGATTCATCTATGAAATTGAGCACACTGAGTGGGTATCCCCCATTGTAAATGTGCCCAAGAAGAATGGAAAGCTATGTGTGTGCATTAACTTGAAGAAGGTTAATGCAGCCACAATTCGAGATAACTATCCACTTCCAATTATCAAGCATCTATTAGAAAGGGTAGCAGGCAAGGAAGTCTACAGCTTCCTTGATGGATTTTCGGGCTACAATCAGGTAGCCATTGCTCCGGAAGACCATCATAAGACAGCTTTTGCCACAGAATGGGGCATATTTGCCTTTCAAGTAATGCCATTTGGGCTTACCAATGCTCCTGCAACCTTCCAAAGATTGATGTGTCACGTGTTTAAAGAGTTCCTGAGGAAGAGTTTAGAGGTCTATGTTGATGATCTCTACGCTCATTCCAACATTAGACAAACACACATACCTAAGCTCAGGCAAATCTTTGACAAATGGAAGCTGATGTACATAAGATGTGTAAAGAATGCATAATCTGTTGCACTAAACCACCTGTGGAACATGCCACTCTGTATCAAGTGTCCATAGTGCCAGATTGGAGTGAACCGTTAGTAGCCTTCTTGAGGACGAAAACATTCCCTCAAGGTATGACACTGGCCAGACAAAGAAGTCTAGAACAAGAAGCCCTAGATTACTCGCTCATTGGTGATAATCTATACAAGCGTGGTAAAGATGGTTACCTTAGACTATGTGTCCATGAGAGTGAATATCTTAAAGTTTTGGAAGCTGCTCACCAAGGAGTAGCAGGAGGACATTTTGGACCAGACCGAGTGATCAAGGCAATTCTATTTGCGGGCTTCTGGTGGCAGACCCTTCACATGGATGCACATACCTATGTGAAACGGTGTGATGTTTGTCAGAGAACTCAGTATCCTATACATAAGGATGAGATGCCACTGAAACCTATGATGGGTGGACGTGCATTCTCTAAGTGGGGAATAGACTTTGTAGGTCCTATCAATCCCCCAGCTAAGGGTTCCCATGTTGAATACATCATTGTGGCCACAAACTATCTAACCAAGTGGGTAGAGGTAAAAGCTACGACAAAGAACGATGCTCAAACGACAGCCAAGTTCTTATTTGAGAACGTGTTCACAAGGTACGGGCTGCCAATTGAGCTAGTAAGTGATAGAGGCACCCACTTCTTGAATGAAGTTATTGAAAATCTTCTCCAAGAGTTCTTGGTAGTGCACAAGAAGTCTACTCCCTATCACCCACAAGCTAATGGGCAAGTTGAAAGCACAAATAAGATTCTGTGCAATGTGCTGACCAAATTAGTGAATAATAAATGCTCTGATTGGGACAAACAGCTACACCATGTTGTTTGGGCATACAGAGTTGCCTATAAAACGGTACTCCAAGCCACTCCCTTTCAGATGGTATTCGGTCAAAATGCAGTGCTACCATTGGACTTCTTGATACCTACACTGAAAGTAGCACATGAGCATGAATGGACGGGTCATGAACTCTCTTCGAGGATTCTTGATCTGGAACGACTAGGTGAAACCAGACTAAGAGCGGCAGCGGGAATATATGCAGCTAAGAAAAGACAGAAGGCATACTTTGATGCCCACGTTAAGGATAAAGGCTTGAAGGCAGGAGATTTAGTTTTAGTCTACACCTTGAAGCTGTTGATATATTTAGGTAGTGATGTGTGTGAACACTCTAGGACCGCCAGGGCACTTTTTTCCCTCTTTAGGAGGTTTTTTTCCCCCGGCTTGTATATACGCCTATTGCCCTAATGGGCTACTTATCTTTGTACATTCTCTAGTAATATATTCAGTCTTGTGTGTTGTGCTCCAAGCTTCTTCTTCTTCCTTGTGTTGTTCGCGTGCTTCCGCAGATGTCTAACTCCAACAATTGGTATCAGAGCAGGTCGTTGCTTCTTCTAGGGCGCCGTCGACACTCCTCCGTTTGCAGTCTCAGATTCGCACAAAATTTGGTGAGCATACTCAGGGTGTTTCCGAGATCAAAACAGCTTTGCTATGTGGTGCCGAAATCACGATCTGAGCTCGTTTCGGCCTCCGAACGCACTATCGCAGTGCTTGTGCAGGCTATTTTGTCCTTTTGTGTCAAAGGTATATACCAGTTTCTATTCGCAAGTTTAAGCGTCTCGAAGTCTGCTACAGGTCTAGCAGAACTCGTCTGGGCAGTTCTGTTCAACTTTTTGAGATACAGTCAATTTTCTACATCAAGGTATTTTAGTCACCGGCCATGGCTGAAAGCAGTGATGTATTCCGTATGTTGGCTGTTGAGGATAAGTTGGATGGTACCAACTACCCATTATGGGCTTATATGATGCAACATGTACTGGTTGCAAAAGGATTGTGGAACATTGTGCAGGGTGTTGAAAGACGTCCTGTTACACCTGTAACGACAAGTACTGCAAATACAGGTGTTGGAGCTGATGAAGATGGTGTCGAAGATGATATTCTGTAGATTCCTATTCGTGCTGCTGTTTCTGTTGCACCTACTGCAGAGCAGATTCGTTGGGATGGCAGAGATGCCCAGGCACATGCATTGATAGCTTTGTCTGTCAAACGTGCCATTATTCCTCACATTCGCTCTTGTAGAACAGCAAAGGATGCTTGGGATACACTTACCACTTTGTACCAGGCTAGGAATGAGGCTCGTGTTGCTTACCTCGGAAAACAGTTGGAGAGTGAGCACATGAATGAAGGTGATTCGATGGACAGTTTTCTTACAAAGATCAAAGACCTGAAGGAACAATTGATTTCTGCTGATGAGGTTATACCAGATAGCTCACTTATGCAGACCGTTCTGAATGGCCTTCCTGATTCATATCAGAGTTTTGCCTCTACTCTTCGATTGATGATGAAAGGCAATCCGAATGCCTTGTCATTTGAGGAATTAGTCTCTGTTCTGTTGCAGGAAGATCAGTCCAGGCAGAACAGGTCCATTATGCGTGTTGCAGATCAAGCTTTCCTGGCTAGTCAAGAGGGCAAAGGAAAATGGAGCTCTTCTACTAGTAAGCAGAAATCTGCAAATGCTGCACAATCGAAGAACCAGGATAAAGATGAGAAGAAATCAGAAAAGCAAAAATTGTTCTGCAAGTACTGTAAAGGAAATGATCATATTATAAAGAATTGTCCAAAACTGGCTGCTAAAGAGGCAAAGAAGAAAGAGGCTAGAATGGTTGTTGCAGAGGCCTCTACACCAAAAACAGAGTCTGCAAATCTTGTGCAGGAAGAAGAATGGGCGTTTACTACTGTCTGCAGTTTTGACCCATCTTCTCATGATCAGTGCATGTCTGCAGTAGACTCAGATGTTTGGTACTTTGACAGTGGGGCGACCAAACATATTACCTCGCAGCGCAGTTTCTTCTCTTCACTCGAGCCTGCCCCTACAGGGAATACTGTCACATGCGCCAATAACTCCTCTTATCCTGTTATGGGAGTTGGTAAGATCATTCTGACTACTGCTGATGGTAATTCTTTCACTTTGTCAGATGCTTTATTTGTGCCAGGGATAAAAAAGAACCTGTTATCAGTTTCTGCATTAGCCAAGATTGGCTTGGTTGTGAAATTCGTTGATGACAGGTGTACGGTCCATGATCTCTCAAATGGCGATGTGATTATTGCTTCTGGCATTTTATCTCGTGGGCTGTATAAGCTCATAGACTATGAAAGATCTGTGAATGATTTGGCATGTGCAGTTCATGATTCTCAAGCTATGTCAGATGCAAAGCTTTGGCATGCACGCTTTGGTCATCTGAATTTTGCTAGTTTGTTACGCCTGCAGAAATCTGAAATGGTGTCCTCTTTGCCCAAACTTGAGGCACCTGGAAAACATGTTTGTGAAGGCTGTATTTTGGGCAAAATGCAGCGTTCTTCCTTTCCAAAAGATGGTTCAGTTCGGGCTATGCAGAAATTGCAGCTTGTACATAGTGATGTCTGTGGTCCTATGCAGACACCCTCTTTTGGAAATTACCTTTACTTCGTGACTTTCATTGATGATTTTTCCAGGCATGCATGGGTATATCCACTCAAAGCAAAGTCCGAAGTGTTCATGTGCTTCAAACAGTTTTTGGTTTTGGCTGAAAATCTGTCAGCATGTAAAATGGGCACCCTCCGTTCTGATCGAGGGGGGGAATATATGTCTTCAGATTTTAATGCATTTCTGGCTGAACGTGGGATAAAACACTAGTGTACAGTGCCGTATACACCTCAACAGAATGGAGTTGCTGAACGAAAGAATAGGTCACTCATGGAGATGGCGAGGTGCATGGTCAAAAGTCAGGCTTTACCACATAGTTTCTGGCTTGAGGTTGTCATGTGTGCAGCATATGTACTGAACAGGTGTCCCACCAAAGCGTTGCAGTCTATCACTCCATATGAGGCTTGGCATGACCGCAAGCCATCTGTTGCTCATCTGCGTGTTTTTGGTTGTTTGGCATATGCATTAGTGCCTGAACAACATCGCAGAAAATTGGATGATAAGGCAGTAAAATGTATTTTTGTTGGGTACAGTTCTGAAAGTAAAGGCTATCGTCTGTATCATCCACAGACTAGACGCATTCTGGTTAGCCGTGATGTTGTCTTTGTGGAAGATGCTATTCAGCCATTGCTTTCATGTACTAAGGAGACATCTGTTAGCTCCAAAGACATGTATGATACGTTGATGCCTCTTTTTACAGGTGGACAGGCTAGCGCTGGTCCTAATGAGGCAACTTCTCAGCCTTTGCAGGTTTCATATGATGATGCAGATCATTCCATTTCTGATGCAGATTTACATGATGCACTTGTTGATGAGAGAGCTGATATTGAACAGGCAAAAACTATGCCAAAATGGCTGGTGCAGACTTTGCGTGAGAGCAAATTAGATGCACCTTTGTCATATCGTACTCGTTCAGGCTCTCATAGTACCTCCTTTGCATCAGATTGCTATGCTATGGCTGCATCTAGTCTCTGTGATGAGAATGAGCCTGTTTCTTTTGATGAAGCACAAAATTCAGAAAATTGGATGGCTGCTATGCAATCTGAATATGATGCTATAATGAAGAATGGTACATGGTCTTTATGTGACTTGCCTCCTGGCAAGAAGGCCATTGGCACTAAGTGGGTATACAAGCTGAAGCGTAAACCTGATGGTACAGTTGACAGGTATAAGGCTAGGCTTGTTGCAAAGGGTTATGCGCAGGAAAGAGGCATTGATTTTGATGAGACCTTTGCACCTACATGCCGTATGACTACTGTTCGGAGCATTTGTGCACTTGCAGCCCATCATGGTTGGAATGTACATTAGTTGGACATTAAAACAACATTTCTGAATGGTGACTTGCATGAAGAAGTGTATGTTTTTCAGCCCCGTGGCTTTGTGCAGAAAGGGCATGAAAACCAGGTGTGCAGGTTAAAGAAGGCGTTATATGGTTTAAAGCAAGCACCACGTGCTTGGTATGAGAAAATACATGCCTATCTGATTGCACATGGTTTTGAGAACAGTCCAACTGAAAGCACCTTATATGTTAAGCGTGCTAATGATGTGCTTTTGATCATTGTTGTCTATGTAGACGACATGCTGCTCACTGGTCCTCTTGAGAAGCATATTGCTGATTTCAAGGCTGATTTGCATGCCTCATTTGAGATGTCTGATTTGGGGCATTTGCATCACTATTTGGGCATTCAGTTTATGCAAGTTGATGGTGGAATGGCTTTGTGTCAAACGAAATATATTGACACATTATTGCAGCGTTTTGGCCTTGAAGACTGTAAGCCTATTGCCACTCCTATGGAGACAGGTTTACGATTGAGTCTTCATGATGCTGGAGATGCATTTGATGCTGTTCTCTATCAGCAGGCTGTTGGATGCTTGATTTACTTATGCATTACTCGGCCAGATATTCAGTTTGCTGTCTCACAGATGAGCAGGTTTATGCATTGCCCAGGAGTCACGCATTGGAAAGCGGTTAAGCGCATCTTTCGCTACTTGAGTGGTACTCGGCTACTTGGGTTGTTTTATCCCAAGGGGGGATCACTACCGCCAGATTTGCATGCTTTTTCTGACTCAGATTGGGCTGGTTGCTATGACACTCGTGTGTCCACCAGTGGTTTTTGCTTCATGCTTGGTAGCTCATGTATATCTTGGTTGAGCAAGAAGCAGCCTACTGTGGCCACTTCCAGTTGTGAGGCTGAGTATAGGGCAGCTTTCACAGCGACTGTTGAGTGTGTGTGGCTCAGACGCCTTATGGCTGATTTGGGTGTTGGCCAGTCTTCTGCCACCACCATCTTCACTGACAGTCAGAGCGCATTGGAAGTTGCGAGGAACCCTGTGTTCCATGCTTGCACTAAGCACATTGAGGTGCATTATCACTATGTCAGGGAGAGGTTCTCTGCTGGGGAGATCAGCTTGGCATATGTGCCCACGCAGGAGAACATTGCAGACCTTTTCACGAAGGCTCTGCCTAGGGAGAAGTTTGAAGCTTTCCGCAAAGCTTTGGGCTTACTTCCTTTTGTGGAGTGATTTCCACATAGCTCGGCACTTCCTTATACATGAGTGCCAGCTCCTTGTTCACCGCATCACTCCCAGGGGGGATTTGTTGATATATTTAGGTAGTGATGTGTGTGAACACTCTAGGACCGCCGGGGCACTTTTTTCCCTCTTTAGGAGGTTTTTTTCCCCCGGCTTGTATATACGCCTATTGCCCTAATGGGCTACTTATCTTTGTACATTCTCTAGTAATATATTCAGTCTTGTGTGTTGTGCTCCAAGCTTCTTCTTCTTCCTTGTGCTGTTCGCGTGCTTCCGCAGACGTCTAACTCCAACAAAAGCAACATGCAAGAAAATTAGAGAAACGTGGCTATGGATCTATGATCATAAATAGGATCTCAACCAGTGGAGCAGTTCAACTCGCTACACTAGAAGGTGATGTTCTCCCTAGCTATATAAGCGGATGCAGAGTCAAGTTATATTAAGAACCCCTGACAGAGGAGATGCTAAATCGACTCAACATTGCCAAAAAACGCAAGGAAGAGGAAAAACGAGTTTGAGAAGAGGCACAGGCGGAAGCATTGGAACGCATCCGAAGGATGAGGTTGCAAAGACTGGGTAGAGATCCGGCCAGGGTAGATGACTATGCGGACCCAGGTTATCATATGGCAATGTGTGAAGTCTCAGGAATAAGTTCTCATAGAATAATTGATAGGCGACCTTTTGTAACCTTAGAGATAGGACAAGGAAAGGGTGCAAGGACTGTAAGAGCCTTGATTGACTCAAGTGCAGCCACTAGTGCTGTTAAATTTTCTTACTGTCAAAAGTTGAAATTAACTGTCAATCCTATAGAAGCATATCTCATAGGATTGGGAGGTGTGGAAACCCCTTGCATGGGCTAGGTGGAACTTCCCCTCTACATTCAAGATGAGGTAATGACAGTTAAAGTACTAGTGTGTCAAGATGAGGACCTCACTGAGCCTCTTGTCTTGGGTCAAGACTGGATCTATGATCATGCAGTCAACCTAAAACTAAGAAGTGGACTTCTTCAGGTCTGGGTAAATCAGAATCGCATTACAATTGAGTTAGAAAATGAAGCACTCAAGGAATTAGACAAGGCACACACTCTTGGTCCTTCCAGGGGTACACATGAAGATGACCATGTTGTTCTTGTCCAGAACTGTGTGATGCAGAGGAATGATGATTTCAATCAAGAAGTCAAGGGCGCAACAGAACTTCCTTCTTTTCCAGAGACCAGAGGGATGCAGCAACCAAAGGCAGATCTAATACAGATGGAGCAGAGTAATACCTATGCTAGAGGTCAAAAGAACCTGCGAAGCAAAATGTCTCAGCCATTGAAACAAGTGTGGGTGCGGAAAGGCGAACACCCTGTCGCGATCAAGCCAACCACACGGGCAAAACTTCTTATTAGTAATCAACAACACGACACTAATAAGAAGTCTTTCAGAAATTCTTCTGCGAAAGTAAAGTCTATTTGGGTACCCAAGAAGTCGATGAAGGCTAGCCCACAATCATGACAAATTTGGGTGCCTAAGGCTTGCTTGCGGGCTCAAATAGTTACACCGAGGCCACACCCTGTACAACATGGTTCACTCACTCGAACATCTGATACCCTTTCTTATACAACACGCACGGACACGCATTGGTCCATGAGCACAATCAGAATCACTTGTAAATGGGTCCTTAAAAAGCCTCATTTCCAAGTAGACACTCCTGAAAAGCCCTCCAGAGTCTCCACAAAATCAAGACCAACAGCAAATCAGTTTGTTTGGAAGCCCAAAACGTGTAATAAACCCCCCGACCCTCATTTGTAAATTCATAACCACTTACTCACTACATCACTCATACACCGCATCTTTCCATTTAGCTCTTAGGAATATCAATTCACTAACTACACACACGATCCCCAAGCACTTATTGACCTACTAACCTCTCACTAAAATCATGTTAATGTTGTAATGGGGACGCATGAACGCTTGGTGTCCATTGGCAATGTTAACATTCATTTGTCTATTCTCACAGAACTGGTGACCAGTCTCTTCACCATGGCCGAGGCAGGAACTAGCTCCCAGGCAGGCACCAGCCCCCAAATCGTGGACATTGAGAGTCTTCCCATTGAAGAGGAATTGAAGGAACGCCCTGTAGCATTGAGGGCATTACACGCCATACCAATTCAGAATCCTCCACAGGGGCACACAATGCCGGTCAGCAAAAACTCACATTGGTTCAGTGATGTGGTCGAATCTCTGGGTGAAGGCACTTACATGTGGGAGGCCGAGATAGAGTTCAACGGGCGATGGGGCAGATATCATTTTTTCACCAGGGAATTTGAGAGGCTTCAAAATGATGAAGGTCTGAAACCCATCTGGAAGAAGGCTGGACTCTATGACTATTTCAAGGCTCAGTTACCCAAGCCGGATTTTCTACGGTGTTCCTACTTAATTAGCACTCTGACCCCTAGTAAAGAGAAAAAGGGATATAGTACCTTCGGTCTACCATCACTGACTAGAGGTAATGAATTAAAGTGTTTCAAATTGACGAACAACTTGGTGAGGGAAGCTCTTGACATGAAAGGCATGCATATCCCCATCGAAAAAGAGACGATGGTCCCGGATAACATGAAAAACAGGAATCTGACTAAGCTCAAAGACATGGTAGCAATGACACCCACAATCGCCATCCACTTGCGAATGGTCATGCAACATTTCGCATTCCCAGCTCAAGAGCGGTTCACCATGCCACCCAAGAAGATATGGTTCAGTCTATATTTGGCAGATGCCTTCAATTTGACAATCAACATGCCGCATTGGATTATCGACCAAATCCACTTGGCTCATCAACGGTGGTATAAGAAGCAAAAGTCAGTACTGTATGGATGTTGTGCTCTCACAAGGATTGTGTACAGATGCTTGGCATATGATGTGCCAGTTCAAAGGGCATTAATTTGGACCAGGGTACAGGAATTTCAACGTAGACTATCAACCGCAGGGCCTCCATCAAAGAAAATGAGAGGCGCAGTTCAGATGCCCTGTGCACAAGCCCGCGGTGCGACACTGACACCAGAGACAACTCCACGACTTCCGAGGCGTGTACAACCCTTCACTATCAGATTACCAAGACACAGCACTGATGGACCGAATCTGGTGTTTCCACCTATACCAACCGACTTAGAGTTTCCTCACGGCTTCACATTAGAAGACCTAACTGATGAGGAGGTAGCCAGAATAATCGAGGCTCTTAATGCGGAAGTCGAGGCAGAGCAAGCTAGTGGGCAACAAACTGCTACAGACCAACCCCATCCTAGACAACCAGAGGTAGTTGAAGTTGATGAAGAAGAAGAAGAACAAGAGGAGGAATGAGGTGGACAAACAGAAGAAGAAGAGCAGGAATATGAACAAGGAGTTCTACAGGAACTTGAGGGTGCCCCGGCTTATACGAAGGAGTTGAAAAAGTTGTATGATACCATCAACAGAGTTCAAGAACAGCACAAACTGTCCCTAGCAACAGGAAAAGCCCTCATGAACCAAATCCTTGAAGAGGAAGGTGTGGACGAGCAATACCGAGCAACCCTTGATATGATTTCTGATGCATTGGGGGTACCTGAGACGGTGCATATAGCTCTTGCATACTTGAGAAGATCGGAGCGACGATACGGCAAACGCCCCCCTCGATCAGGAAAACAAATGAATATATTAGTATCAGAACCATAAGGCACCACATCCACAACCACGGGCACAGCTCATATCATTCAGGAAACTGAGGAAGCCCATACATCCAGTGCACCCCCATCACCCCCTTTACCACCCCCACCTCCAACTCCACCAACTTCACCCCCCACTACCAGTGTAACCACTACTGTCACCACCTCAGAGTCCACTGCCCATACCGAAGCACATACTGTCAGTCAATCCACACAACCCACACACCCTATCACCACCTCACTTGTATACACTACCACTGACACTATAATTCTAATTGCAGCCACGGAAAACCCCGTTCCCCCGATCACACTTCCTGGCGGTTCATATTCACAGCTACACACACCACTTTACACCTTCACCACCATCACTGCACCCACAATTCCCATGTTCACAATCACTCCCACGACTGCATCCACTTTTGACTTCATGGACATATCACCCACCTCCGCACCTCTCCCTCCCCCCATACGTCCACAATCTCCCATTCCCCCACCAACTTCACCCTTTTCGAGCACAGCATACACGCTCCCATTCCCCTTTCCCTTCCCTTCTGCATTCAACACCTTTCCCGCATCCACTCCCATTAATAATGTATTTAATAATATGTACCAGTGTATGTCTCAACTACAACAGCACTACCAGCATCTGGATAATCAGCATACGAGCCTCTTCCAAAGCCATGAAGCGCTACAAGCACGATTCATTGATTTAGAGAAGGAGAAGCGGATCTTACAACAGCAGTATGATTCATTGCAAGTGCAACATGACCAATTAGTTGCCAATCCACCCCAGTCAGACGCGGAAGAAAAGCAACAACTTGATGATCTGCTACACTCTCAGATAACAGAGAATCTCAAGCTTCAACGCAACCTGGCCCTATTACGGAAACACATGTCTACAGCACTCGAGGAAAATAAGCGACTACAGAGACAGAACGAAGAAAACTTGGAAGCAGCAATGGAGGGTTCACCACAAGAAATCGACCCAGAGAAATTCAAGGCTATCCCATCTGAAAATATGCAAATCATCTTGGAAACCCATGCCGACCTCCTGGAAGCCCATGCAGCATTAGAAAGAGAAAGAGATGACTTATTAAAGCAACTGGCAACCCAGCAGGAGTCACCAAGCAAACTCACAACTGAAGTCGACACATCTGAAGAAGTCGCAAAACTCAGAGCAAAATTAGAAGAACTACGAAATAGAGTTCTACAATACGAGTGTCAACCCTCTCCCCTGGCAGAACCAGAACCTGAAGACTTAGTGCCAATTCAAGTGGAGGAGATCTTTGAAGACCCATATGTTCCCATGCCAACACCTGGAGGTAAGCAAACAGAAGAAGGCATGGACACGATTGAGATAGAAGCGCCTAAATGGATGCAAAGGTTGGAGAAGGTTGCTACAACCCATGATGAGAGAGTTGCAGTTCAGATAGCGTCTATGTCACGATTGGAAGAAGTCGTCATAAAATCGGATTACTTTAGAAACCTCTCCCATCATAGGTGGATTGGCATGTCTGATGATCTATATGTTCCATTTTGTGTATTAACGGCAAATTACAATGCTGAAATCAAGCAACGCACAACAAAAGAACCAACCTCGACGACACAGTTTGCACCGGATGATATCCCTGCATGTGCCAAGCAAGGGAATATACATCAACCTACTTGGAGGATCCGCCTGCTTGAAACCTACCCTGAGATGAATCGCACGGGGAATAACATGCCTCTATATATCAAGTATAATCCCTGCTACTGCCCTGTCTTTCGAAGAAGGTCTTGGCCGGAGTACACAAAAACAGTTTTGACGGTTAAAGGATGTGAAAAGTGGTTAAATTATGTGTACCTAGCACCTCCTAATGGCCAACCCATCGTCAACTACATGATTTCAACCATCCGACACTGGGCAGTCCGGTTCAAGAATGTCCCCGATGTCATGGCACAGATGTGCCTAAAAATTTTTGAGCTCATGCTGATTACATTCAGGACATTTAAGAACATCAAAGAACCTCATCTTTTGGCTATTGGATTTAATGAAGGGAATCAGGACCTTGTCTATGACATGAGCACCACGCCCTCCATTAACGTCGTCTATGCCTGGCATGCCCGTATAAAGTATCTACCTGCTTGCTTCAAACAGAAGAAATGTTTATCACGGGGTTTTGGGAATATCATTCAGAGATATTCATTCCCAGACCATCTCATCTATTACAGCTATTTGCTGTGGAACAAGCTCTCCATTCAGAAAAGCTACGTATACCACATCTAGAGGTTCCCGGGCTTGTAGATTGGGATGCTCTACTCACTGACTAGGCCAAAGGGTTGAGAATTGCGGAACATCATTTAGCAAAAGATGTTGTGAAGTACTACATCCAACGACCCACCCAACAAGGGTCTGTCAGAGACGACAACCGCGAGAGAGGGGGACGGGGTGTTAGCAGTAGTCAAGGAACTGAAGGACTAACAAGACAAGGAAGCTTACGAAGGGAGTCAGAGCGAAGAGAAGGTACAAGCAGACAGAGTGGTCAAAGAAGATCGGGCAAGTAGGCCGTTATTTTTTCAGGAAGCTAAAGCATATCAAAGAGGTGGACACATAAGGAGAAGGAGCAAGTAGGGAGCTCGAAGATGTGTATGTCAAATCGTTAGAGGAAATCCCTACAAAAATAGTGATTTTCATCACTAAAAACCATTGTAAATACCATTTCATATTTTTGTAGCTCCATTTTGTGCAAGCCAAGGAGTCCTTGAGCTTGAGGAGCATTAGAAGTAGCTACCTACCAGTTTTCATAATTTTTAGACTCCATTTGAGCCTTCAAATGGGACCTAGAACCTAATTTTAACTAGGCCAGACACTAGGTCTGGACACGACCAAAACCTAGTCAAAAACTATAAATAGAGCTAGAGAGCTCATTTTTGGGAGTAGCTTGTAATTGATTTGAACTTGTATGAGCTTTTTGAAAGTAATCTAAAGAACTCCATTGCTTCTCACTCTTTGTCTTGCCTTGTGTGCGCGTGTGAGTGTATGTGTGTGCATGTTAGTGTGCTTCGCACTCACGCACTTGTGCCTTCACTTGCTCGAGGTCATCATACCATCCTCACGTCTTCCCGGATTGACATTAAAGGAGGTGCTACTCATCACTGAGCTACAATGCATCTACTAAGCAAACTCCCTTCTTTGCAAATTACGGACAACATGTAAGGATGGATATACAACTCTCAAATCATGTCAAGAACCCAGTTGCTAGAGACAAGGCCCAGTACCTAATGGACATTCACAAAGAACTCAAGTCCATAAAGCTCAAGAACAATATAAGTACTATGCAGATCAACATCGTGTTCAAAATCCATCATATCAAATTGGGGATAAAGTATGGTTACTGAGAAACAATTTGCAAACTTCAAGGCCTTGTGAAAAGTTAGATCATCAAAGATTTGGTCCATTCACCATCTTGGTCAAGATTAATCCAGTCACTTTCAAGTTCCAACTACCAAGTACCATGAGAATACATCCAGATTTCCATGCATCCATGTTGGAACCATATCAGATTTCACCATTGAGGGGGGAGAGACCTAGTCCTTCACCACCTATCGAGATTGATGATCATGAAGAATTCAAAGTCAAGCATGTCCTAGATTCGAGAATATCCCGAGGAAGATTGGAGTATCTTCTTCATTGGAAAGGGTATGACATCAGTGATCGCACTTGGGAACCTGCAGAGAACCTTCACAGAGCACCAATCAAGGTTAGAGAATTTCATAAGAAAAATCCAATGAAGCGGAGACCGGAGATCATGACTGCTCCTCGTGGAACTCGTCGCTTGAGGGGGAGGTGATGTCATGGACAAGGAAACCATCCTAGACCTCAGATTTCCTCTTACTTCTATATCTCATGATTGGTTCAGAATATGGGAAAACCAATGCTTCCATTGCATCCGGAATGTGTCAAAACCCTAAGATCGACTGTCTTCTTGCTTGATTCTGACATCTAGAGACTATGGTTTGAATTGATGATATCATCGATGACATCATCAATTCGTAAGTGCCCTTGAACCACCCTTTGGAAAACCTATATAAGGAGGGGTTGGCCACACTCATAACCAGTCTTGCCAATACCAATCTTGAGAGCTCAAGAAGTCGTGATTGCCAAGTAAGTACTCTCCAAGTTCTAATTCAAGTTCTTGTCTTGTTCCTTGTTCTAGTCTTGTCTAGTCTAGTTTTTAGACATCCTGTCTTGTCCTCTTGTAATCTCATAGTACGAGATCTTGTCGAGTTCTTTCTTGTGTATAGTTCATCTCCCAGAAGGGAGTTCTTGTAATCCAGATATCTTGTTTCATACTTATGATCCCTGTTGTCGAGTTATTCATACCTATCAGTCCCGATTTGTGGGACGTCTTATATTAGCCACGTGTTCTTGTATCATTTTCCCTTCATGGGTGTTCTTGTAATTAGAAGTGTATTTCCAAAATCTTGTCTACTGTAGTCAACGAGCACAATCTAGTGCTCCTCTGACAGTATGTATGTATGTATGTGTGTGTGTGATATATATATATATATATATATATATATATATATATATATATATATATATATATATATATATATATATATATATATATATATACATACACACACATACACACACACACACACATATATATATATATATATATGTGTGTGTGTGTGTGTGTGTGTGTGTATGTATGTATGTATATGTATATGTGTATTCATGTGGATATGTATGTGCATTTTTGTGATATATGCAAGTGTTTTTACAACTGTGTATGCATTTATATGTATACATGTGTGTATGTATGCATGTATGTGATATGTGTATGTATCTACATGTGTGTTTTATATATGTGTATGTGTATCTACATGATGTTTATGTATCTATATATGTATTATGTCCTTGTTGATTCAAGTAGCTATATATAGAGAGGCATAAGGTTGGGAGGAGAGACATCTCTCTAGTAGGTGATGGAATATTTTCTCATATAAATGCAAAGTGAAATCTACATCAGAGCATACTACAATTGTATATAAGTATATTTGTATACATGTTTCTTGTATATTTGTATAGCAAGAATCTTACTGTGTCTAGTCTTATTTTCAATTTTATTATTATATGGTCCTCATTGATTTGAGTGGTAAATGATTTGTGTTCAGCATAGGTTATGCATCTGCACTTGAAGATGAGATCATTAAAATCAATGTATACAACGATAAGAAGTAAACTAGATTCAATGTGTATACATACACACACACACACACACACATATATATATATATATATATATATATATATATATATATATATATATATATATATATATATATATATATATATATATATATATATATATATATATATATATATATATATGTGTGTGTGTGTGTGTGTGTGTGTGTGTGTGTATGTATGTATGTATGTATGTATGTATGTATGTATGTGTGTGTATGTATATGTGTATATATATATATATATATATATATATATATATATATATATATATATATATATATATATATATATATATATATATATATATATATTTATTTATTTATTTATTTATTTATTTATTTATTTATTTATTTATTTATTTATTTATTTATTTATTTATTTATTTATAGAGAGAGAGAGAGAGAACTTTATATATGTGTGTACACACACGCACATACATATATATATATATATATACATATATATATATATATATATATATATATATATATATATATATATATATATATATATATATATATATATATATATATATATATATATATATATATGTATGTGTGTGTGTGTGTGTGTTTATAGATATACATACATGCATAAATATAACAAATAAAAGCAATGCATACCATGCATTGCCATGAAAATGTGCCATAAGTATCCACAGCTCTTTCAAACACCAACTATGAGACCACCGAGTGCCAAATTCAATCCCTAGTGATCTAACCACGTACTTTTTGTGTCTATCTCTCTCTCATCGAACTCATTGCAAAAAAAAAAATCATATAAGTAAAACATAAAATATATATTTCAATTTATATGTAAAACTTATACTTACCTCCATTCCTTAAGTGAACAAAATGCAAGTATGAATCACATAAAGCTCTCATTCTTCTTTTAAACTCCAAACATGCCTCATCTATACTATATTACCCTTAGGTTCTATGTCACACTTCAACCTTAGGCTACCTATGCATGTCCTCATAGGTACCTCTATTGTGCTTTCACGATCTGGTGGTGATATAGGTGTCTTGAAAATAAATAGATAAAAATGAATAAAATCATGAGTTATAATATCATTAAAAATATTAATTTATAAAAAGAAAACATACTTATGGAAAGACAACTCTCTTCCTGTAAATGGAGTGGTAGAGGAGCCTTCCTCTAGCTGTAGCGTAAGCATCTGTATAGTATATTCCGATTCCTCATCGAGAAGCCCAATATGAATTTTGAAAACACAAGTGGAAGTAGAATTCCTAACTTCAAAACTGTATTCAAGTTGTTTATTGTCAAAAAAACAAAGCATTGCCATTTCTTTCCACAAATCAAACTTGAAGAATTTTAAATTCAATGAGAATGAATCAATCGAATGAACATCCTTTTGTACCTTCATGGAAAAATGAATTCGATTCTTTTTTGGAGGGTGCATGATTTGAACACAATGTATGTTGCTTCAAAGCATATGATTCCAACCGTTATGGTGAGCATGATGTTCGAGCATTAATTTTATAAGTCAGGGTTAAACCGATTCATAAAATTATGTAGGCATGAGATTCGAAATCACCGACAGCACTATGCTCCATCGACTTACGACAAGTCAAATGATGCATAATTAGTCCACGCTCCTCAAATAATTGTATATGTATGACATTTGAATTCAACATGTAGAGCAGAAATATGCGCAATTTCACAGCTTGCATAAATTCATAGTTTAAGCAAGAAAATGTTAGACTTCAATAGAAGTTGGACCAAGAGCATAGTATTGAAGCATATGGAACATGGGAGAGAAGAAGTATGGTTGCATGCATTCATAAACCTGGAAGAAAGGTATGAATTGAATAGTAAATTGAACTTACAAAAAATTATCCTCACAATTGAATGAAGCAAAACAGTGATGAAGCAATTGGAGGCATTGGTATAAGCTTGAAGGTAGTCGTCTACTACGTTCAAGCACCTTAATTCCAAGAGGGATAATAGCCAAAAAAATATATTCTTTTATAGATAATGAATTAGAAAAGCTTTCATGTGTTTTTTCGTTTCTCAGCCGTTGTCTTTGGAGATCGCTAAAAAAATTCATTCATCACCAGGTTTACCAATGCTTTTAAAGAAATCTTTCATTGAAAAAAGCCACTTTTTGCATTGTATTGTCTCTCAGTTTTGAACCCTAGTCACCTCTATTCAATCCAATCACGTAATACTTTTACATTCGAATTTGGAGTAAAAACTAAAGATTTATTTCAACTCTTCAATAGGTGTGCTAAAGAATGAGATTGTGACCACGTATTAAAGGTGAGCTCATTGCTCTAAGCCATGAGCTCATCGTTCATTTCTAATGATAAGTGTCCTCTTTGTCACTAGCTCCACACAAAATGTCATCATCTTGTCAAACATTTAAATCTAGGCAATGCAGTCAGAGTACCCCTACACAATGGAGTTAGCTAATGGGAAGGGCACTAAGACATGGAACTGATGAGTTGTTGGTCTACCCATTCAGATCCAATCCTACGATGACATATTGGATTTTGAGATTTCACAATTGACATGTTTTGATGTAGTCTTAAGTAAATAGTGGCATGCTAGGAAATGAAGAGTCATAGGCTTTGATTCTCATTTGTATCGATTTGAGCACGAGGGGAGGAGACTACTAATCCATGGAGAGCCAGATCTCCAAGGGACACAATTGGTGAGTGGAACCAAGCTCCTCCACTTGGAATGCTCCAATATTTTCAAAGACGGTAAGAGCACAATCCCACGAGTTGTTTCTAAATGAATTACTTTTTGAGTTTACCTCCTTGCAGGAATATTGAGCACAAGATTGAGTTGGTGCCAGGAGCAACTCTGACCGCTCGACCAACATTTCATATGAGTTTGTAGGAGGAGAATGAAGTCTACAAAGGTAGGCATGCTCATTGGGCTGATCTCATGTAGGAGTTTCATATGGAAATCTTGTATAGAAGAGCCAAACAAAATGTTGTCACTGATGCATTATCTTGGATAATGTATCAAATGTGATTTACAATTCTAGCAAAGCTCATTGCTTCATGAATAAAGGAAGCACAAGTGGAAGATCCACATTTGTTATAGCTCATTAGAGACATTCGTGATGATTTTATCATACGAGATGGGGCAATCCCATCTGCTTCTTCCCCTAGTAAAGAACATAATTCAAATTCATATTCCAATTTCTCAATGAAGAATGAGATAGTTCAATGGAAAGGAAAGGTTTGCATAACAGATTCCTAGGACTTGAGAAGAAAATTCACACATCATGGCCATGATGTTCCATCTTGGTGTTGAACAAGACCATTCAACTAGCTAGAAGAACATTTTGGTAGCTACGATTGGCTAGAGATGTCCATGCATATGATCAACAATGCTTTATGTGTCAGGTCAACAAGGCAAAAAGGGTTAATGCATAAGGTCTTTTACACCCTTTAAAGATGCTAGAGAAAAATTGAATAATGTATCCATGGACTTTATAGTGGGGTTACTGTGGACCCAAAGGAAGTAGGATGCTATTCTAGTAGTGGTAGATAGATTGAACAAAATGGCTCATTTTATACCCATGTAGGAAATGATAGAAGCTCCACATGTAAGAGAGCTATTTATCCAAAATGTATTTAAATTGTATGGGTTATCAACATCCATAGTTTTTGATACGGATGTTAGATCCACAGGACACTTTTGGAAGTTTTTCTTTGACAAGTTGAAAGTGTCATTGAGAATGAGTAGTGGTGACCATTCGAAGACATATGGTTAGATTGAGAGGGTCAATCAACTTCTAGAGGGCACACTGTTATGAATTATGGAATGTGTTGAACAAGGAATTGTTGGAGTGCTAATTTATTAATGTATTAATGTGTTTTGGTGTTTTTGATATAGCAGCTAAAGGTTCGTGAGGGCCTGAAAGGCGTGAAAGGGTGGACATCAATAATCCACTTTATAATTTATATAATTCGTAAATAAACCCACGTAGAGGGTTCTATTTTTAGAAACAGTTAGTAAAGTAGTGCTTAGAATAAGGGTCATTGTAGACTGCAATTTTTTATATTAAAAGCAAAGGCTTTCTACAAAAGCTACCAACTTTTACTTTCATGCATGCTTTTTGAAGCCGCTCTAATGTAACCACTATTTTGACATAATATAAAATTCCTATAAATACATGCACTCTGTGGACTATCGAAACAGAGTGCATGGGGGGAGATTGCACCCAATACTACATTCTGTCTATCTCCTTGCATGTCTATTTCTTTGTGTGTTTTCAGCATCCATAACCTCTATGTGCATGTGAGTAAGATCATGATAACATTGGTATCAAAGTTCTATGCATGTCACTACGGAGGGGTCTGTTTCTGTTCGTTTTGTCCGCTATTCGTTGTTCAATTTCGGTTCCAATTTTGCTTCCAGTTTCTATTTCCGATTCCGATTCCGATTTCGATTCTAATTTTTGTTTCTGTTTCCATTTCTGTTTTTTATTCTGATTCCGATTCCGATTTCGATTCTGATTTCGATTTCGATGTTGATTTTTGTTACAATTCCAAAACCAAAACCTACGTTTACACCTATATTTACTAAGGCATAGAACTTAGGCATTACTTTGGCATCTTTAGCACCCATGGCTCCCTTGGAGGCCGTTGGCAATGCACGAACCAATTTTAATCTATGAGTGGCAATAAGGAGTTTTATATTCACCAAGGAGGAAGCATATGAACGCACAACCTCACTCACACAAGTGAAGTGTTTTACCACTACACTATCTCTTTGTGTTGTCACCTTAGTTCTCTTTTCTTATATTTAACACACCTTTCATCTCTTTCTTACTTTTTTAATTCCCAAAAACAACCCTTCCTTTTACATTTTAATTCAAGCAGTCTCAGAATTGTTTTACATATCTAGCAAGAGGGTTTTGTTCTTTACATAGCATGGATCCTACAAACACCATGGAGGATTTTGTTGAGTCACCTTTACTCGAGGTAACACTCGAGCAATAGCTCGAGCTCTTGCGGCATGAACTTCGAGGCACTCAAGATGAGATTCGAAAACGCAATGAAGTACTCCAGAGGATGCAATCTGATGAAGATAACCTTACGAGGGTGATAAAAGCTATTGTCTCTGCCCAATCGAATGGCATGCATTCCAAGATTGCTATTAAAAATTACCAATTGCTACGGTTTGATGGCCGTAAGGATGGCCCTTTAGTTCTTTCATGGTTATCATAGTTTGACGATTTTTGTATTGATGAAACATATGTTGAAAGTGAAAAGGTCAAATTTGCCACTACCTATTTAGTAGGAAAAGCTCAGCTCTAGTGGAATGTCATGCATCACAATACAGATCGTCCAACCATGTGGAAGGCTTTCCAAGATAAAATGAAGGATTTCTTTCTTCATCCTCAATATCATTTACATGTTCGACGTGCATGGACAACCTTTGCAAGGAAGGAGGGTGCGTGGAATGTCCTGCATCACAATATAGATCGTCCAACCACGTGGAAGGCTTTCCAAGATAAAGTGAAGGATTTCTTTCTTCATCCTCAATATTATTTACATGTTCGACATGCATGAACAACTTTTACATGGAACGAGGGTGACACGATCACTACTTACACGGAGCGGTTCTGGCAAAATTTATTATTGGTTTGAATGAAGATGTACTGGCAAATAGCTTGCAGTGAAAATACGAAGATGGTTTGGAGGTGGGAATCCAAGCGAAGCTTCACATCCTATGGCTTACAACCCTCAACGAGGCTATCTCTTTAGCCTATGATGCAGAGAAGGAATTTCAGTCCATAACCAAGTCGATCCGTCTACAACGACCATGCCAATTACCACTTTTTATTAAACCCATGTTTCCTATGAAGCATAATTTTAATGCCCCATCTTACTCTAGTTTTCCTCGTGCTCCACAATACAATTACTCATCTACACCTGTTGCTTCATCTCTCCAACCTACCAAACCACCTACCCTACAAACTTCAATGGTGGATGCTCAATAGAAGTGAAGTGACCATGTAACACCTCTTGGAATTGTGGTAAGCTTGGACATAGCAACCTCTTCACATGAAAGTAGCTGCATTTCAACTGCATAACATGGAGGCCCATAATGAAGAAATTCATCGTGTTTGGACAGAGGAAGCATTGGAGAAGGACTTAAGTACCTTCGGTAATGATATCTCAATTCATTCCTTACTTTGCATGCAAGGGACTATCAATAACAAACTAGTTAATATTTTATATGATGATGGTAGTTCACATGATTTCATTTCACATTTATTAGTACAAGAACTTAAATTAAAAACATTTCCAACCTGTTAAACGTGCGTTTGCCATCAGAACACATTTAAACTCTATTCGGGTTCTTGGGAGTGGAAGGGGTCTGAATAATCAGAGGCCCTATACTTGATTTCCCCAAATCAACTCACTCACATGACCTTCCGTTCAAACAACTCTGCTAATCCAACTTTCTAACAGAAAACTCTGGCTCATTCCTTTACGGAATTACTACTCGTATTCCAATCAATACATCTCAGTACACAATGCAAGGATAAACATTACCGTAACACAGACTTACAGTAAACAACTTTCAGAACAGCGATTCAATACTTCACTTAATGTAACATTAACGTAACCCAATCTTACCGTACAGGTGCAGATAATCAAACAAAACAGAAAGACATAGCAGTACGCAGAATTCTCAAGCACACACTATGGGAACTCCACAGAACGTCTCGCCCAGACAGACAGTCTGGCGACTCTTCTGGTCGTCATCGAAAGTGTCTTTTCATTGCTTTATAAAAAAGTTACATCTCTTCGCAGCGACTTCTCAATTCATGTGGAATATGAAAAGGAAAAAGGATTTACAATTGCCAATCCGGTGGCTTACACTGGCACGCACGGTGGACTCGAACCCGCAGGTACACAAAATATTACGGTTCATCTATTATACCTTCTAGATACATTGCTCTAGCTAATTTAAACGTTCGGGCAATTTTCCTTTTTAATGAATCTAACATCTGTTTGAGGACTTCGGGTTCTACTAGTTGAGCATCAGTTCTTACTGAACTGGTTGCAATAACCTGGCTCATCAAAATTTCTGCTTCCCACAGACGGCACCAGTTTTAAACGCGCGTTTGCCATCAGAACGCGTTTAAACTCTATTTGGGTTCTTGGGAGTGGAAGGGGTCTGAATAATCAGAGGCCCTATACTTGATTTCCCCAAATCAACTCACTCACATGACCTTCCGTTCAAACAACTCTGCTAATCCAACTTTCTAACAGAAAACTCTGGCTCATTCCTTTACGGAATTACTACTCATATTCCAATCAATACATCTCAGTACACAACGCAAGGATAAACATTGCCGTAACACAGATTTACAGTAAACAACTTTCAGAACAGTGATTCAATACTTCACTTAATGTAACATTAACGTAACCCAATCTTACCGTACAAGTGCAGATAATCAAACAAAACAGAAAGACATAGCAGTACGCAGAATTCTCAAGCACACACTATGGGAACTCCACAGAACATCTCACCCAGACAGACAGTCTGGCGACTCTTCTGGTCGTCACCGAAAGTGTCTTTTCATTGCTTTATAAAAAAGTTACATCTCTTCGCAGCGACTTCTCAATTCGTGTGGAATATGAAAAGGAAAAAGGATTTACAATTGCCAATCCGGCCGCTTACACTGGCACGCACGGTGGACTCGAACCCACAGATCTAACATCTGTTTGAGGACTTCGGGTTCTACTAGTTGAGCATCAATTCTTACTGAACTGGTTGCAATAACCTGGCTCATCAAAATTTCTGCTTCCCACAGACGGCGCCAGTGTTAAACGCGCGTTTGCCATCAGAACGCGTTTAAACTCTATTCGGGTTCTTGGGAGTGGAAGGGGTCTGAATAATCAGAGGCCCTATACTTGATTTCCCCAAATCAACTCACTCACATGACCTTCCGTTCAAACAACTCTGCTAATCCAACTTTCTAACAGAAAACTCGGGCTCATTCCTTTACGGAGTTACTACTCGTATTCCAATCAATACATCTCAGTACACAACGCAAGGATAAACATTACCGTAACACAGACTTACAGTAAACAACTTTCAGAACAGCGATTCAATACTTCACTTAATGTAACATTACCGTAACCCAATCTTACCGTACATGTGCAGATAATCAAACAAAACAGAAAGACACAGCAGTATGCAGAATTCTCAAGCACACACTACGGGAACTCCACAGAACGTCTCGCCCACAGACAGTCTGGTGACTCTTCTGGTCGTCACCGAAAGTGTCTTTTCATTGCTTTATAAAAAAGTTACATCTCTTCGCAGCGACTTCTCAGTTCGTGCGGAATATGAAAAGGAAAAAGGATTTACAATTGCCAATTCGACGGCTTACATTCCTTAGTATAAAGTGAAAGCTACATATCAAGGTAGTCGTTATAATGTAACATGAGAAGTGCAAGATGTTATGATTAGCATAGGCCCATATGTAGACGCACGAACATTTTCAATTGCACCTTTGCAATCTTACGATGTTATACTCAGTATGCCTTTTCATCATAATTATAACCCACGCATTGACTACCATAAAGATACCTTTAACTTTGAATTTAAAGTTCAAATAATTACTTTGTCTGCACGGCATGATTCCTAGCCATTTCCATTGATTAATCATACTCAAGTAAAACGTGCATTTAAGAAAGGATTCAATTCATGCATTGTTTTTGTCAATGTCATAAATGATTATACTCATACGCTTCTCGATGCACATAAACATTTCATGACTACTTATAAGGATTGGTTTATGTATAAAAAGACTTACTCTACAAAGGACTTATAAGGGCTAGTTCTTCCCCATTTGGAGCACCAATTCTTTTAGTAGAGAAGAAGAATAAAACTTATCGAATGTGCATTGATTATAGAGCCCTTAACAAGATCACAATAAAGAATAGATACCCTATTCCTTGAATAGATGATCTTCTAGATAAATTACGAGGAGATCGTGTCTTTAGTAAAATTGATCTTAAATCGGGTTACCATCAGATTCGTATGACGAAAAGTGATATGTTTAAGACTGCATTTAGAACTCAAACCGACCATAATGAATTTATGGTAATTCCCTTTGGACTTATTAATGCCCTTGCTACATTTGCATGAATGATGAACAACATTTTTCTTTATTACCAAGCTTTTGTTCTTGTATTCTTCGATGATATACCTGTTTATAGTTAGAATGATAGTGAGCATGAGAAGCATCTTAAAATAGTTTTTCATTTGCTACGAGAGAACATACTTTACACTAATCCCAAAAAGAGTTAATTCTTTCAATGTAAACTAGAATATCTAGGACATATTATTTCAAGTGAAGGCGTGCATGTGGATCCAAAAAAGATTAAAGTGATAATAGAATGGCCTACACCACAATCAATCAATGATGTTCGTTCTTTTCTTGGATTGGCTAGTTTCTATAGGAAGTTTGTTCGAAATTTTTCTTATTTAGCATTGCCCCTTGTTATTGAAAAAGAAAATAAAATTTGCATGGGGACTTACCTGACAAAAATCCTTTGAAAAACTAAAACATGCACTTTCACATGCACCTTTTTTACAGTTACCTAATTTTTGCAACCATTTCATATTGTTATTGATGCTATTGGTTCAGGAATAGGTGTTGTTTTAATGCAAAATGATCATCCTATTGCATTTGAGAGTAGGAAGCTTAAGCCCTCAGAAAAGAATAATAGTACATATAATAAAGAATTGTTAGCAGTTGTGCATGCTTTGCAAATTTGGAAACACTATCTTATGGGATCTGAGGTATTAAACAAAACCGATCAACAAGCTATTAAGTATTTATTAAATCAACCCTTAATTTCTGATCGATATCTTAAATGGGTTTCATTCATTCAAAATTTCCAACCCATGATCCAATATCAAACCAGGTAAAGCAAATGTCGTAGTCAATGCTCTTAGCCGTTTTCCTTCACATTCTGTTATTTTGCATATATTTCTACCATCAAAAATCATTATTTTCAAGAAATGATTTCCACTTATCCATCTGATTTGTATTTCTCATGTGCATGGCATGAATTCAACAATGGTGCACCTTTACCTTATGAACATTATACATTTCATCATGGGTGGCTTTATTTTCAACATTGATTATGCATAACCCAATATTTTAAAGATTTTGTCATCAAAGAAATGCATGAACCATCTTACATGGGTCATACAGGCATGCAGAGCACCATTTCTGCTTGCAAAGATTTCTTCTTTTGGCCACACATGGAAAAAGATATTGCACATTATGTTTCTCAAAGCATTGTATGTCAGCATGTAAAATATCATCATGGTAAACTATTATTATTAATGCTACTTCCCATTCCAAATGAACCATGGGAACAAATCTCTATGGATTTTATCATAGGTCTTCCTATCACTTCATCACATAACAATATGATTTGGACAATAGTTGATAGGTTTAGTAAGTATGCATATTTCATTCCTTGTAGAAAAACTTTGTCTACACCTCAAGCTGCAAAATTATTCATTAAATGCATTTTCCCACATCATGGATTTCCTAAAGTAATGTTATTTGGTCTTGATGTTGGATTTTGTAATCATTTTTGGGTTGCTTTATTTCAACATTTTGGTTCTAAAATAGATTTTAGCTGTGCATTTCATCCCAAAAGTAATGGACAAAGTGAAGCTACAAATAGTACCATTCTTGATTTATTTGCATTGTTATTCATTAGATAATCCCACTAACTCGGATGAAAAGTTGCCATTGCTTCAATTTGCTTACAATAACACCACACACACCACTAATGGGCATGCACCTTTTGAAATTATTTATGGTAAAAAGCTTCCCACTCCCATGTCACTCACCCACACTGATATTCCGATGGTTGATTCTATTGCTCAAGATCACATTTCTATACTTCGTAATGTTCACGAGCACACTAGGAAAAGTCAAGAATGTTATACATGTAATATCAATACAAAACAATTAGCCAAGGAATTTAAGGAGAATGATACTGTATGGTTACGTATTATTAAAAGACGTCTAGAAAATATTTTCCAGCATCCTAAAATTAAACTTGCACCATGCTATTATGGATCATTTCACATTATGTAGAAAATCAATGATAATTCATTCAAATTAGATATACCATCTCATTGGAATATACATAACTCTTTTCATATTAGTTTACTGAAACCCTTTAAAGGCACTTTACCTCTCACTCCACTTTTTGATGACCCTCCTTTAATTGAAGAACAATCTGAAATCTTAGTTCCTGAGAAAATAATTGATCATGATGTCACTATTACACGCATAGGTACTCAATATCATCGATATTTAGTTGAGTAAAAAAATCACTCTATTGAAGAATGTCAATGGATACATAAAACACAATTAGCACCCCATTATGACCACTTAATGTTTGCATATCATACACAAACACATTAATGTAACTTCTCTATGAACATTTCCATGCATGTGTTTTTACATGGAACATGCTTATTTTCATTCAGTGATGGAGCATGTGACTAGCCATCCATGTTTGTTTTTCTTTTATTAACTGAGGTCAGTTGCTTTTTCAACTGAGGGGCATGTTATGAATTATGGAATGTGTTGACCAAGGAATTCTTGGACTGTTAATTTATTAATGTGTTAATGTGTTTTGGCATTTTTGATATAGTAGTTGAAGGTTCGTGAGGGCGTAAAAGGGCGAACATCAATAATCCGATTTATAATCTATATAGTATGTAGAGGGTTCTATTTTTTAAAACAGATAGTAAAGTAGTGGTTAGAATAAGAGTCATTGTAGACTACAATTTCTAATCTTAAAAGCAAATGCTTTCCACAAAAATTACCAAATTTTACTTTCACACATGCTTTTGGAAGCCGCTCTCATGTAACCACTATTTTGACATAATCAAAAATTCCTATAAATACATGCACTTTGTGGACTATAGAAACAGAGTGCATGGGGGAGATTGCACCCAATTCTACGTTCTGTCTCGTCTCCTGGCATGTCTATTTTTTTGTGTGTTTTCAACATCCGTAACCTCTGTGAGAGGAAAGAAATGAAAGGAAAAAAAAAACTAAAGAGCTTGCAAATCCATAATTGTAATTATTGTTACAAAAAAATCCGCTTCTAATACCCAATCCTACCCATGACGATAAGAGCAAAAGTTAAAAATGGGACTTCATGCAATGGGGTATGAAACTCGACTTAACAAGCAACAATTAATAAGTACAATAAGTGACTTACTTGCGAGCTTCACAATCCATCATGCAAGTTATCTAAGTGTGATCATCAATCTCCCCAACAATAGTGCGAAAAAGTATCAACATGAAGCACATGGCATGCACATACACCTTCAATTTGTCAAATTTGCAAAGACCTCTACCTAGTTGCACCTCTACCTAGTTGCATTCAAAGGTAGGAAGCAAACAGAATGGATAGATATCTTGCCAACCTCCATTATATTCACCTACCAACTTCCGTAGTCATCCAAATATGAGCACTTGAAATTGTGTGAAAACGGATCAACACGACAAACCCCACTGCAATAAAATCTTGGGCAATCATGATAAAATTTAGGCAATCACAACAAAATCATGGTGATCATGATAAAATCATGGGTGGTAAAGTGTACATCTCGATCATGATCAAAGCCACCACAATCATGATCATGGTCGGATTTCACACAATCACAATCACAATCAAAGCCACCATGATCAAATATAGGGTGATCAGCAATCAAAACTTCATTTCCATCATCATCTTCATCTTCAAGTTCAAGTTCACATGGGTGATCAAAAGAAAATAATAGTTATTCAAACAAAATGGGCATATCTCCCTTGTTACTTGTCCAAATTGAGTGTATCATGTCTCTTTTCAAAGCTAATAAGGGTAAGATGTACAAGTTTCTGTAGATAAAATTACAAAATTAAAAGACCATATACAACTCTATACAAAGCCAAAAGTATTTGTGGCCTATCAACATGCACAAAAAATTTAGCACAAGACAACTTGTAATTTTAAGGAAAAACTAGAAACACTTAGTGTAAGGATAGTAGAGACTTATGGAAGCAATTAGCAAGTGTGATACATAAAAAATCATACAAGAATAAGTGATCAAAGATTGATGAAAGCTTGTTCATGAATTTTGCAAGAAGACTAGCAAAAAGGCTTTATAAGATGAGGATTTTGGTGTTTTTGTAGTGTGTTCCTCAAGAACACTCTTTCTTTACTTTGAAACCTCTAAAATTGTAAAAGGACCCACTCAAAATTGCTCTTCTTTTGTGGACTTGCGAGGGAAGAATCTTCCCTATTCTACAAAATTTACAAAACAAAAATATCGCTCTTATACACAACTCTTATATTAGCAAAGTCTATGGAAACGTTTGAAAGAATTTTATGTGACTACCACACAATGTAACTTATTGTTGTAACTAGTATCGTGATGTCCATTTTTAGAGAATTCATCAGTTGGAGAGGTAGCTCAAACAAAA
Organism: Ceratopteris richardii; assembly: GCA_020310875.1. Classification (NCBI taxonomy): domain Eukaryota; kingdom Viridiplantae; phylum Streptophyta; class Polypodiopsida; order Polypodiales; family Pteridaceae; genus Ceratopteris; species Ceratopteris richardii. The sequence continues at coordinate 3,480,537 of CM035423.1, read as the reverse complement.
CACATGCATTGTAGCATTCATACTTCACTTGCCATCATGTGTGCACATGTCTTCATACACTTGGTACGTCTAATCTTTCGGATTGATAATTAAACGTGTATTAATCCACCACTATATGCACTTGTGGGGTGATTGAGGTACAGTCTCATTGACACACGTCCCTAAGGCTTCACAATTTCGTTACACACATTTTTGGCATTGTTGCTCAGGACAATCAAGTAACAAAAGAAGAAGAAGAAAAGAAAAAAGAAAAACTGTTTAACAGAAAGAACCACATTCTGCCCAATCCCCATAGGAGCATGTGTTGGTACATGTCAATCATCAATTGAAGGTTTATGAAGAAATGAAGTCAAGAAATCAAGAAGAGAACAAATTCAGAAATTTGAAGGAAGGACATACTCAGAAATCCAAAGTTATGTACACATATGTACATTAGTTCAGATATAGCTGACTCATACTTTTGATTAGTCATAAGCTTGTACATATTTGCCTATAAATGTTGTGAAAAGTCGGGGCATAGAAGAAGAGAGAATAGGAAGAGAGAAATCAGTAGTAGAAAGTGTCATTGGACACATGAAAGTTAGTTGAAGTTATATCTTCAATGTAGTTGTAACTTTTCTGAGAAATCAAGAAAATCTTGCGCCCGATGTTTTGTTGTCTGCTACTTCTGTAGTTAATCTTTTGAGAAATCCTTCTGAACATATCTAAGTCCATAGTTAATCAATCTATGGCTAGAATTTGAGAGTCTAATTGTCATCAGGTTAAGAGAATTTTGCATAGGAACATTCATATGTGATGATGTTCTGAGAGTCGACAAAACTGGCGCAGATTTCATGTTCAGAGAAATGAACATTGCTCAGTGCATGGTGTAAATTTTTACACAAGTGAGGGCTCAAAATCTAAGTTGGAAGGTAAGCCATCTATGGCTAAAAAATCTTGATCAAACAGGTTCGACATTGGGAGAAATATAGCTAAGAAGTTACAGGTGTCAAAGTCGCTACTGCAAAGAAGGTGTTTTACACATAGGTAAATTGTTTGTATGATTTCTCAGAGTATACTGAATCATTTGCAGAGATTTAAGTTGGAGAAGATGCGCAACCTTAAGTTGAAGCATTGTGCAAAGTTTTATTAAAAACTTTACAGGATTGATTAGTCAATGAGTGATTAATCTGCAGCAGACTTTTCAGAGAAGTGATTTCTTCACAATTAGTCAATTTCTTGGTAATGTGTTAGTGGATTTCCAAAATTATGTGGAGTCTAAAGTTATTATTGGTCTAGAGGTGGTCTAATACCAAGGATAGCTTGTTCTTTTGGAGATTAACACTCTCCATTAGTGGTATCAGAGCAGGTTGTGTCAAAATTAAGGAAAGGGAGACTCCGACTGCTGCAGACATACAAGTTCTACATTTCGAAGGTTCAGAAGGATAAAGTGTTGAAGAAAGATTGAAGGGAGACACGCAAAGATTATCAAAAGGATCAGAAGAAGCAACACTCAAAGTTAAGGTACATTTATTCCTTGTAAAGTCTAAAGTTTTGAGACTACAGGTGAAGCAAGGATGGGAGATAGTCTCCAAATTGAAAAGTTGGATAGAGATAACTATCCAGCTTGGTCTATGAGAATGGAAGCTCATCTGATGAGCAAAGATTTGATAGCATATATTACAGGTGAAGAAGAGAAGCCTCAGTTCAGAGATCCTAGTGTTCCAACTAGGGAAGAATTGTCAGATCTAAAGAATTGGATGAAGAAGGATGCTCAAGCAAGGAGCATAATCTACATGGTAGTCAATGACTATTTGCTTCCTCACATTAGAGGACTTGAAAGTGCAAGTGACATTTGGAATGCTTTGGAAGAGCATTTCCAAAACACAACCAAATCAAGGAAAGCTTCACTATGGGCAGAATTTACTACTTTCAAGAACAAGGCCTCACAATCAATTTCTGATTATGTGACAAAGATGAAGGACATTGCAGATTCTCTAGGTGCAGTGGATGAAGATATTGAAGAAGATAAATTGGTAAGACAAATTCTCACAGGGCTAAGAGGAGATGAGAAGTGGAAGCCTTTTATCTTATCTACAGAACTTTCATTAGATCACTTTACTCCTGATTTGAATCAATTGTTAGGTCATATGCTAACTTTTGAGAATGATATCAAAGGAAATGTTGATAAGAGTGCAGGTCATGCAATGTATTCTAAAGACAAGAAGAAAGCTAACAAAGGAAAGCAACAATCAGGTGAAGAAGAAGGTACTTCAAACCAAGTAAATTTCATAAGAGGAAAAGGAAATGGCAGAAGTAGAGGAAGAGGCAGAAACAACAAAGATAATGCAAGAGCTTGTTGGATATGTAGTAAGACCAATCATCTATCTCATGATTGTTGGCACAATAATAAGAACAATGGTAATTATCAGAACATTAATCAAAGAGCAAGAGGTGGTAGATTTCAGAGAGGAAACTTCAGAGGTAGAGGTGGTAGGAATTCTTTTGGAAGAGGTGGAGGAAGAAGCTTCCAAAATCAATCCTATAATAACACCTACTACAACTATGCATCAGATCAGAAGGAGGATTCGACTCTCATTATGAATGCAACATATGAAACCTCACATGAGGACATGAGAGTGTTCTATATTGATTCAGGATGTAGTAATCATTTAAGTGGAAATATTGCTTTGATGACTGATCTAGATCATAATGCAATTAACCATACAGTTCATACAGGTGATAATACAAAGCATAAGGTAAAGTCAATTGGTTCAGTCAAGGCTAAAGATGGGAGCACTCTTCTGAGCAAGGTTCTTTATGTTCCCACAATTCCAAAGAATTTGATCAGTGTAGGTCAAATTGTGGAAAAAGGATATGAGGTAAGATTCACCAATGATGGAGTCTATGTTGAAGACCCTAGTCAAGGGTATAAACAGGTTGTTACAGGAAAGAAGGAAGGGAGGCTTTTCACATTGAAGGTACAAGGAAATGTTGGACATGCTATGTTCACATATGGAGAGCAGAAGGTGTCAGATTGGATCTTTGGCACAAAAGACTTGGACACTTCAATGAAAGAGGTATCAAAGACATGATTAATAATGATTCAGTGCTTGGATTGCCTAACATTGCAGGTCAACACATGACATACAGATGTGAGGCATGTCAATTAGGTAAGGCTCATAAGCAATCCTATTTTTATGTATCCAGAAAGACTTGAGTTGGTGCATACATATGTGTGGGGTCCTTCAAAGGAATTTAGTATAAATGGTTCAAGATATTATGTCATATATGTTGATGATGCTACCAGATGGATCACAATTTATGTGATTAAAGAAAAATCAGAAGTGTTTAATATATTTAAACACTATCATGCATATGCAGAAAGGATTACAGGTCCAAAATTGAAGAGACTAAGGTCAGATGGAGGGGGAGAGTATTTTTCAAATGAATTCAATGATTACTTGTGGAATGCAGGTATAAAGAGAGAAGTTACTTGCAGGTACTCTCCTCAACAAAATCGGGTAGCAGAAAGAAGAAATAGGACTCTTGTTGAGTTTGCAAGGTCCATGATGAAAGAGAAGAATTGCCCAAATTATTTGTGGGCAGAGGCTGTAAATACAGCTACTTATTTGGTCAATAGATTGCCTTGTAAAGCTTTGGAAGGTATGACACCATATGAAGCTTGGTGGGGTAAGAAACCTACCTTGGATCATTGCAGAATATTTGGATGTTTGGCATATGCATATGTTTGTATTTATGTTGATGACATAATACTTACAGGTACAGATGATAAAGGAATACAAATGATCAAGAAGCAGATGGAGAAAGAGTTCAAAATCAGTGATTTGGGGAACTTATCATTCTTCTTGGGAATGGAGATTTCTTATACTCAACATGGAGTATATGTGACCCAAGAAAGGTATCTTAAAAATTTGCTAACCAAATTTAAAATGGAAGATTGCAGGGTTGCACCTACACCATTGGAAGTGAACCATAAATTGTCTAGATTTGGAGGAGAAGAATTCAGAGACATGAAGCTCTATCAAAGTTTGGTTGGTAGCTTGATTTATGCTACATTAACAAGGCCTGATTTGTCATATGCAGTTGGTGTGCTTTCACAATTCATGCATTGTCCTAGAAAGGAACATTGGATTGCAGGACAAAGAGTACTTAGGTACATTAAGGGTACACTCAGAGAAGGGCTGTATTATGGATTTACTTCTGATACAAGAGTGAAAATATATAGTGATGCAGATTGGGCAGGTAATGTGGATGATAGAAGATCAACACATGGATATTTGTGCTATGTAGGAGACAAATTGATTTCATGGTGTTCTAAGAAGCAACATACAGTTGCTTTGTCATCTACAGAAGCAGAATATAAAGGTATGGTGGAAGCTGCAAAGGAGGTAATATGGCTAAAGACACTTATGAAGGTTTTTGATGTGATTCAAAGTACTCCTATTGTTTGTGGAGACAATATGAGTTCTTTATACTTGGCAGCTAATCCTGTGTTTCATGCTAGAACTAAGCATATTGAAATACAGTATCATTTTCTAAGAGAGAAGGTCATTGATAAGGAAATTGAAGTTATGCATACTCCTACAAAAGATCAACTTGCAGATATGATGACAAAAAGTCTAGATGGACCAAAGCTACAGAGATTCAAGGATATGGCAGGAATTAAGAAGATAGAGAAGAACCTCAATTAATGATTGAGGGGGAGCTGTTGGTACATGTCAATCATCAATTGAAGGTTTATGAAGAAATGAAGTCAAGAAATCAAGAAGAGAACAAATTCAGAAATTTGAAGGAAGGACATACTCAGAAATCCAAAGTTATGTACACATATGTACATTAGTTCAGATATAGCTGACTCATACTTTTGATTAGTCATAAGCTTGTACATATTTGCCTATAAATGTTTTGAAAAGTCGGGGCATAGAAGAAGAGAGAATAGGAAGAGAGAAATCAGTAGTAGAAAGTGTCATTGGACACATGAAAGTTAGTTGAAGTTATATCTTCAATGTAGTTGTAACTTTTCTGAGAAATCAAGAAAATCTTGCGCCCGATGTTTTGCTGTCTGCTACTTCTGTAGTTAATCTTTTGAGAAATCCTTCTGAACATATCTAAGTCCATAGTTAATCAATCTATGGCTAGAATTTGAGAGTCTAATTGTCATCAGGTTAAGAGAATTTTGCATAGGAACATTCATATGTGATGATGTTCTCAGAGTCGACAAAACTGGCGCAGATTTCATGTTCAGAGAAATGAACATTGCTCAGTGCATGGTGTAAAGTTTTACATAAGTGAGGGCTCAAAATCTAAGTTGGAAGGTAAGCCATCTATGGCTAAAAAATCTTGATCAAACGGGTTCGACATTGGGAGAACTATAGCTAAGAAGTTACAGGTGTCAAAGTCGCTACTGCAAAGAAGGTGTTTTACACATAGGTAAATTGTTTGTATGATTTCTCAGAGTATACTGAATCATTTGCAGAGATTTAAGTTGGAGAAGATGCGCAACCTTAAGGTGAAGCATTGTGCAAAGTTTTATTAAAAACTTTACAGGATTGATTAGTCAATGAGTGATTAATCTGCAGCAGACTTTTCAGAGAAGTGATTTCTTCACAATTAGTCAATTTCTTAGTAATGTGTTAGTGGATTTCCAAAATTATGTGGAGTCTAAAGTTATTCTTGGTCTAGAGGTGGTCTAATACCAAGGATAGCTTGTTCTTTTGGAGATTAACACTCTCCATCAGCATGCACTAGGCTGCAATATGAAAGAAGGAGGTCCCGAAGTGTGTGAACAAAGATTAAACACATGGCCTTTAAAGCATCAACCGAAAGATAGCAACAGATGTAGCGCTTACCATTGAGGCATGTGTGGCAACACAAAGCAATACAACAAGGCTAGATGTGTGAGAACAAAGATTTATCCGAAGGCCAAAAGTTAGAAATGGGTAGAGGCTGAAAAGCGAAAATGGGTGACTAAGATAATCACATTCTTAGCCACTAAATGCATGTGTGGCATCCCTTATCACATCAACCTAGATATATGCATGTATGGAATAACAAGGGGACGACGGAAGCAAAGGACTTAGGATCGAATAAGGTAACAAATTCTCTAGAGGTCCTAACTATCTCCTCGATCGTTGGGTGCATGTATTGAAAGAATGATAAGCAAGCCTCACACAAGAAGCAAAGCATGTCTAGTGACGATAGAGACAAAGAGGGGAAGAGCATTACAAAGTAAAGAAGCATAGAAAAGGGAGCCCCAAAAATTTTCAAATTAAGAGCATAAAGTTTCTTCTTCAAATTTCTATGAAAATCTCATGAAGCTGATTTTCGAATTTGGTGAGCAGGTGTTGGTGTTTCTCTCCATTCACTTTTTTGCTCATAACTTGAAGTGTGTTTGTCATATTTGATTGAAAATACTGCCATTAGATGTGTCTCATTGAGAGCTTCGAAAAGAACCCATTATTCACCATATTTGGAGTTTTGAGCTGAGAGAAAAGTTTGAATTTGTGCTTATTGTTGTAATTGGTATTGTGACATGCATTTTCAGAGAATTAGTGAGTTGGAGAGGTAGCTGAGGCAAAACGCATGCATTGTAGCATTGATACTTCACTTACTAGCATGTGTGCATATGTCTTCATACATTCGGTATCTCCAATCTCTCATATTGATAATTAAACATGTATTGATCCACCACTATATGCACTTGTGGGGTGATTAAGGTACAGTCTCATCAAGACAAGTCCCTAACGCTTCACGACTTAGGTACACACACATGCACGCACATAGACATATACACAAATACACATGCATACACACATAGATAACACACAAACATACACATACACATACATAGACACACATACATAGATGCATACAAATACACACCCATATACATACATACATACACACATCATACATTTATGATTTTGTATGTGTATTTATATGTCAAAATGTGTATATGTGTATGTGTGTATATGTGTATATGTGAATCCATGCGTATGTGTAAATGTGTACATGTGAATATGTATGTATTTAAATAATCAAATTATTAATATCTAATATCTCTTTTTTGCTACACAATCATATTTTGATCAATCAGAGGGATCTCCACCACCATCTCCTAATCATGCAAGGACTACTTACTGTAAGTATATCAAATTTTTAATTCTAATATTTGATAGATACATACATGACTAATATATGTTTTTCTATTATTATATTATGATCAAATTCTGATCAATCAAAGGGTCACCATGCAATGACTTCACATGTGTCGTCCCATAGGAGTTATAATGGTTTTTACTACCAAGAGCATATTATATGTTGGTATAATTCTTGTTATGACACGTATCAAAGACCACAATTGGAATGTATTCAACATGAGGCAGATTATGGTGAGCATGCACCACTGTTGGAAACAATGTCTACATTGGTTCAAATCATCCACTTTATACAGCATGTAGTATATTCTTTAAATATGATTGTACATGCAGAACCGAGTGGTAGAGTGGTCTAAGTCAACAATACACAAACTTCCCATGCTGGCCTGAGTTTGATTCCCACTCCCCATAAGTGCAGCAGCTTTATTTTTTGTAAATGCTACTTCGGCATCGATTTGCTTTTCGAATGACAATCACTAAGTTTGGCGATAATCGTATACTTTTCATAGACATTGTTTAGTGAAATCTTTTATCATGAGAGTTTTTGGAAGTGTGCTTTTTGTGAGTCATACAAACTATATAAGAAAGAAGCTTATGCTCACTTGTATCATCACTCATGAAGCTCTAGCAAGAGTTCTACACTCTTGGAGGTGATCAAGGAGTATCTTCCCAATACTCAAGGATTCCTTGGAGGAGATGTTGGAGGCCATCTTGGAGGAGGAGTTCTCACACTCTTGGAGGAGTTGTGGTCAACATTTTGGTGGTTGTCTAGAGAAGATTCTGTCAGCTTACCATCAACATATATTGTTGATTTACTGTGAATAGCAAGTCTATTTCTGTTCTTACCTGTTAGATCACTCAATTATGATTTAGGTTGATCATAATTTGGGTTTGTTGTAGAATAGTTCTAGAATATTCACATTTCCATCTCATACACACACTCATCATACCTGTTAGGCACATAATTTCTTGTATTTAGTTCCTATTTCTACTTAGATACAGATATTGTTTGTTCGTATCATATTCACATGTTGTAATTTTGACATTGGAATATAGATAGTGTAGGTGAGGATCATAGCTTACCATTACACTTGAAATCTTGTCTATTCTCTCTCCATCCCTCACTCATCATCTTTTTTAGTATTAAGGTGTGTATGTTAAGGTTCATCTATTTGAAGATCATGTAAGCTTATGATTTATTGTTATTGTGGCCCACCCACTTCCAACATTTGGTATCAAAACTTAGAATACCAACATTTGGTATCAGATCATAGTTGACATATACCCCTTGACAAGATGAGTGACGATAGACTTGCGAATGAAGACAAGCATGAGGGCATCTCTAATTATCCAATGTGGAGTTTAATGATGATGAATTTGTTAGTAACAAAGGGCTTGTGGAGTATTGCCAATGGCACTTATGTAAGGCCAAGACAAGTCAGAGAAGATGTTGCTTCATCTTCTAGAAGACATGATGCTCCTAATTCTGCTCAACCGGAGGTTAGTGAAGAAGAAGAAACCCTTTCATCATTAGGAGTCGGTACTACTACGAGATTACCCACTACATAAGAGCAATCCAGATGGGATTCAAGGGATGCACTAGCACTTTCATATATTGCTATGGGATTCAAGAGGCATATTATCAGAGCAGAAACCTTGTTAGCAAAGCTCATCTAAGGAGACAACTAGCCAACACAAGGATGAAAGTTGGTGATTCAGTTCAGTCCCGTATTTTGAAGCGTAAAGATTTACAGGATCAGTTACTCAATGTTGGAGTCAACATTCCAGATGAAGAGATGGTAAACACACTTCTAAACTCACTTCCATCTACATATCGTGCTTTTGTTACTTCTTTATCTCTCTCTATAAGAGATAGAGAACTTTCATTTGAAGAGCTATAGTTCATATTACTTCAAGATGAAGATCAACAAAAGGGTATGGAAGAGAATGATGAAGCCACGTTATCATCATCGAATGTGAGAAGTGGAGAATGACATGTCTGAGACTCACCTCCCAGCCTATTTATAGCCGTTGGCTAGTCACCATCTAGAGTTCTCTCTAAGGTCCCTCTACTCATCTGGCCATCATGAGTAGGTACCTCATATGAACTCTCTGGCTTTTGGCCTTGGCTATCCCCCAAGCAAGGAACTTCTCGTTCCTCCAAGCACATACATCTTTGGAATATAACACTCTCTCCCCCTTCTAAAGATCATTGTCCTCAATGATATAGAAGGAGCTATAAAGCTGGGAATCAGAATCTGTGATTCCAAATAATAAGAGTAGAGTGTACTAGATGTCTGAAATACTAGATAATCAAAAAGAGGACCACTCATCTATCTGCTTCCTATCGAGCATTTCCATCCATCAATAGTAGTCCTTGCCTTGGGCATACTGTAAGAATCCCTCTGCGGCCCAATGAGTCCATATGTGCACAACATAAGTACTTAGAATATCCTCGGACTCCCTATGCTTGGACCTTGACCACTAACTTGTGATGGCTTGTCACTTGTAGAGACCTTGGCAACTTGCCCTCGTCTCCCTGGAATACCCATTGACAACTTGTCATATAGTATAATTGTGCAAAATCACTTACTCCACTAGAGTAATGAAAACTATTATGCTAATCCAAAACAATGTGACTATGTTCCAATCTCTGTGGAAAAATACTAAAGATAAATGGAAATCGTTTCCAAATAGTGTTTTATCTCTAAGCTCAAGTAAGTTTGCTTGATTTACTATCTCTAAGATCAAGTAAATCTACTTGATTTACCTATTGTAATGAAAATGAAACTCAAGAAAGTCTCATCATGATCCCAACTATGAATCCAAGATGACAATCTATCAACGATCTAGACTATGGACCAAGATATCAATATGTCACTGATCCAAACTATGGATTAAGATCTCAATCTGTCACATCCAAACTATGGACTAGGATCTCAATCAGTCACATCCAAACTATGGATCCAAAGCTCGATCTATCATATATATAATCATAGGTCTAGATCTTTAGGATTAGGGTTTTAGAGTTTTTACATACATATAATTCAATTAAATTTATATAAGGAAAAAATAAAGAAAAAATTAAGAAAACAAATTGAATATATAAATAAATATATACATATAATAGGATAATTATATAGATAAATAAATATGAAAAGAGCTAGTGTTTTAAATAAATAAATTAAATATATATAATTAAATATATAAAAATAGGATTTTAAGGTTTTTTATCAAATTAAATATATATGCACACACACACGCGCACACACACACAAACACACATACACACACACACACACACACACACACACACACACACACATATATATATATATATATATATATATATATATATATATATATATATATATATATATATATATATATATATATATATATATATATATATACATACACATATATATACATATGCATACACGCATATACATGTTTTAGGTCTAGATCTTTATGATTAGGGTTTAAGGATTTTTACACATGCATAACATATATACACACATGATACACATACAAATATAATACATACATACATGTATATACACATGCATACACAAATATACATATTTTAGGTCTAGGTCTTTAGGATTAGGGTTTTATGATTTTTACATACATATAATTCAATTAAATTTATATAATAAAAAAATTAAAGAAAAAATTAAGAAAAAAATATGAATATATAAATAAATATATATATAAAATAGGATAATTGTATAGATAAATAAATATGAAAAGAGCTAGTGTTTAAAATAAATAAATTAAATATATATAGTTAAATATATAAAAATAGGATTTTAAGTTTTTTATCAAATTAAATATATATACACATATACAGCTCTTGCCTCTTTCTCTCCTTGTTTTGAACGTGCTCCCACTTCACTTTTATAACCAATGAGAATGTGAAGAAGTTTGTGCCTCCTTCTTAACTCACCACTTTCCCCACTACATGCCATTGACTACAAGGCAACATATTGTATCTTTTATTCATCATGAATTTTGACTATAATTTTTTCTTTTCTTTTATTCTTTTTCTCTTCTTTTCCTTTATCTTTATATTTGGTAAATTTATCCAAGAATAGCTCATATGAAAATGAGCTTGTACATTTATCTTCAACAATCATGAGCCTTGACATCCATTGTTGTAGTTCAATTGTTAGGGTCAAATTCTTCCTTGTCTTTGATCCTACTCTAAGTTTAAGTGTTTTTGTTTTCTTACATACATTTGAATAGAGCGTGTGTGTGTGTGTATGTGTGTGTGTGTGTATATATATATATATATATATATATATATATATATATATATATATATATATATATATATATATATATATATATATATGTTCGTGTGTGTGTGTGTGTGTGTGGGGGGGGGGGGGGGGGTCGATTGCACCTTGTTATTTCTTATCTTTTGATAAGAAGTTTTGTGATTTTCAAGCTTTAATAATTATTAGGTTTATCTCTAGATCCCAAAAAATCGATACCTATTTATTCAATTTTCTTTCAACACTTGATATACATGTGTCATGATTTATATCAAGATCCATAATATTAAGATGGTTTAGTGTCACTTGTGCTGCAATTTATCGAGGTGCAATAAAACCAAATAGTCCAAAAGTTGAGTTCCTTATTCATTCATTGAGTTTAATAACAAATCAGATATGTTCTATGCTCGAAAGACTCTTCCTCAGACAAGACTCTCTCACTAGTACACGCTCATACGTTTGTAGTAACACTATGGTTTCCAATGTGTTGTTTTCCCAATTTTCGTGGCTAAATTGGATTCCTCTAGAGTTGTAATCCACCAATTTTTCTCCAAATGGAATCCAAGTTCAATTCTTCCCCATTTTCATGGGTTTCTAATTTTTCCAATATGTGTAATTGACCATGTACACTCATTTAGAAGAAATTCAAGGAAAAGAAGACAAAAGGAAAGAAATGAAAGAAAAAAAAATCTAAAGAGCTTGCAAATCCATAACTGTAATTATTATTACAAAAAAATCCACTTCTAATACCCAATCCTACCCATGACGATAAGAGCAAAAGTTAAAAATGGGACTTCATGCAATGGGTTATGAAACTCGACTTAACAAGCAACAATTAATAAGTACAATAAGTGACTTACTTGCGAGCTTCACAATCCATCATGCAACTTATCTAAGTGTGATCATCAATGTCCCCAACAATAGTGCAAAAAAGTATCAACATGAAGCACATGGCATGCACATACACCTTCAATTTGTCAAATTTGCAAAGACTAGACCTCTACCTAGTTGCATTCAAAGGTAGGAAGCAAACAGAATGGATAGATATCTTGCCAACCTCCATTATATTCACCTACCAACTTCCCTAGTCATCCAAATATGAGCACTTGAAATTGTGTGAAAACGGATCAACACGACAGACCCCACTGCGATAAAATCTTGGGCAATCATGATAAAATGTAGGCGATCACAACAAAATCATGGTGATCATGATAAAATCATGGGTGGTAAAGTGTACATCTCGATCATGATCAAAGCCACCACAATCATGATCATGATCGGATTTCACACAATCACAATCACAATCAAAGCCACCATGATCAAATATAGGGTGATCAGCAATCAAAACTTCATTTCCATCATCATCTTCATCTTCAAGTTCAAGTTCACGTGGGTGATCAAAAGAAAATAATAGTTAATCAAACAAAATGGGCATATCTCCCTTGTTACTTGTCCAAATTGAGTGTATCATGTCTCTTTTCAAAGCTAATAAGGGTAAGATGTACAAGTTTTTGTAGATAAAATTACAAAATTGAAAGACCATATACAACTCTATACAAAGCCAAAAGTATTTGTGGCCTATCAACATGCACAAAAAATTTAGCACAAGACAACTTGTAATTTTAAGGAAAAACTAGAAACACTTAGTGTAAGGATAGTAGAGACTTATGGAAGCAATTAGCAAGTGTGATACATAAAAAATCATACAAGAATAAGTGATCAAAGATTGATGAAAGTTTGTTCATGAATTTTGCAAGAAGACTAGCGAAAAGGCTTTATAAGATGAGGATTTTGGCGTTTTTGTAGTGTGTTCCTCAAGAACACTCTTTCTTTACTTTGAAACCTCTAAAATTGTAAAAGGACCCACTCGAAATTGCTCTTCTTTTGTGGACTTTCGAGGGAAGAATCTTCCCTATTCTACAAAATTTACAAAACAAAAATATCGCTCTTATGCACAACTCTTATATTAGCAAAGTCTATGGAAACGTTTGAAAGAATTTTATGTGACTACCACACAATGTAGAAAGCATCATGGGAGTAATGGTCCCTCTACCTATTACTCATGCTACTATGTCAATCAAATGGGGCATGATTCTTGGCTCCCCATGCCTTGTTACTTGAGTTGGCCTAGATTGATAAAATGAAAATTGAGCAATCCCATGTATGCAAAAAGCAAAGACTTGTAATATCCAATTATCTTAAAAAAAAGAGCTAACATAAACAACTCGCTATTTTTGGGAAAAGGGAAACTCGTGTAGACACTCGCTATTCTTTCTTCGTTTTAGTGTGTGCTAGACTTCCCATTTAGTTTCTCAAAAGATCTGCTCTATAATTTTTCAAAGACGCATTTTCATGGCAAGACAATACACATATTTTGTCCGTATATATTGCTTTGTGGTCTACATAAGTGATCCACAATCAACTTTAGCATGGTGAGGCATCGGAGGCTTATGAGGTTCTTAGCAATTCTTCCACAAGGGCATTTTGTAATCGAGATGATAGATAAGCAGGTTTTGCCACGTATAATGATCCACATTCTTCCTAGTAGTCTTATAATCAATGGCCTCATCATTGCTACCATCAATATGCTTCATCCTATAATTGAACCCCTTCCTAGAGGTTTTGCATTTCCATGTCTCCTATAGATGACATTCCTATACCATGCTGACATTTGCACCCTTATTTTTCTTAACCTTTTAATAGGCCAAAAGATGTCTAGATCCCCTTTTTCTAGGTCATGGAATTGGCCCTTGAAAATCGAGTGGTGTATATGAATCATCTATATGTAATCATCAAGACATTTATTTGGCTTCACAAATGTAAGACGAATGCTATAAACATATGATTTGTCACAGATCTCAATAAGAGAATGGAATATGCCATTTCTAGGAGACATTCATGATTAGTCAACAACAAAACCAAAACATTTCTTTAAACTTTCTAATTTCATGACTACGACTTTCTAACTACATGTGCATTCGTATTATAAATCATGAAAAATATTCATAGAATAATAGTGGAAAATTTTCATCACCTCTTTTTTCTAAATATATCACTTGATCATAGCATGTTTTTTTCGTTTCTAACTAACACCTTATAGAGCACAAATAGTTATTCAATAATTATAATAACATAGTTTTCTCTAGTGTAGCATTTGAACATTAGGAGTTGGCAGTTGGCACCCATGTATAAGGAAGTACCAAGCTATGTGGAATGGAATCAATCCATCAAAAGAAGTAAGCCCAAAGCTTTGCAACGAGCTTCAAACTTCTCCCAAGCAAAGTCTTTTTGAAAACAATATTATCATGTGTGGGCACATAAGCCAAATTTATATCTTGAATAGAGAGCATCTCCATGACATAATGATAGTGCAAATCAATGTGCTTTTGTGTGAGCATGGAACATAGGGTTCCTCACAACTACCAATGTGTTGTGATGGTCACTAAAGATGGTATCCCAATCAACCAAAAGGCATCTAAGCCACACCCACTCAACACTAGTTATGAAAGCTACCCTATACTCATCCTCACAACTAGAAGTGACCACAATAGGTTGCTTCTTGCTCAACGAACATATGCAAGAGCTACCAAGCATGAAGCAAAAACCACTAGCGGGCACATGAGTGTCATAGTAGCCAAACCAATTTGAATCAAAAAAATCATGTAAATCTGGCAATAATGAATCCCCGATAAGATAAAACAATACAGCTAGTGGGATGGCATGCAAGTTGTTAAACATATGCTTAATTGTTTTCCAATGCTTGGCACATGCAAAATACATAAACATGCTCATCTGAGAGATGGAAAATTAAATATCACACCAAGCTATGGGTAAATAAATCAAGAATTCAATAAATTGCTAATATAGAACAACATCAAATGCATCTTTAACATCATGAATGAAGAATCAAACTTAAAACCTGTTTCCATGGGAGTGGCAATATAATTGCGATCTTCATGGCCAAAACACTCCAATAATGTGTGAATGTATTTTCTTTGACACAATCATATTCCCCCATCAACTTTCATAAATTGAATGCCCAAATAATGATGCAAATGCCCCAAATTTGGCATCTCAAAATAGGCATGAAAATCAGCTTTAAATTCACCAATGTGCTTCTCCTTAGCCTTAGTGAGCAACATACCATTGACATATACAACCATGATCAAAAGTACATCATCTGCATGCTTAACATATATAATGTTCTCGATTGGAATGTTCTCAAATCCATGTGCTAGCAAGTATGCATGTACCTTTTCATACCAAGCATGTGGTGATTGCTTCAATCCATACAATGCCTTGTCCAATCTTCACACTTTGTTTTCATGCCCTTTCTACACAAAACCATGGGGCTGAAATACATTCACTTCTTCATGTAAATCGCCTTTCAGAAATGGAGTCTTAATGTCCAACTAATGTACATTCCAACCATGATGATCTAGAAGTGCACAGATACTACAAATGGTGTTCATTCAACACGTGGCAGTAAAGGTCTCATCAAAATCAATGTCCTTCTCTTGAGCATAACCTTTGGCAACAAGACTAGCCTTATACATATTAATTGTTCTATCAGGCTTACATTTTAGCTTCTATACCCATTTAGTGCCAATGACATCTTTACAGGGAGGTGAATCACATAAAGACCAAGTACTTGATAATAGCATCATACTTTTATTCCATAACAGTCATCCATTTTTTTTATTATGTGCTTCGTCAAAAGAAACAGGATGATTCTCATCATGAAGACTAGAGTCAACCATTGCATAATATTATGATGTGAATTAAGCATTATGAGAGCCTAAGTAAGTATGATATGACCAAATGTGCATCTCACTTGCTATGTCTCAAAGTCAACACTACCCATTCAGGCATAGTTTTTTCCTCTTCTATGTTGGCTCTCTCATCAATAATACTTTTTTGCCTCTTCTATGTTGGCTCTCTCATCATCTAGTTCTTCATCAAAAATAGAATTATCTACATTACCATTTGAAACATGTAAAGAATGAGAAAGTGCCTCACTATGAGAAGCATTTGACTTTCCACCTATAAAAGGAGGCAATAAAGTGTCATACACATCATTTCGAGCTAATTGGTTTCTCCTCACTTCATGAAAGTAAGGGCTGATTTGCATCTTTCATAAAAAAAAACATCATTGGATGACATAATAGCCCACACACATGATCCCAAATAGGAACCATGGTGGATCGATAGTGGAGAAAGTTATCATATGAACTCTCATGTTGAATATTTTTCAAATATGGATGATTGTCATAATGTTATTATCTTTACAATAGATAGCACTTTGCTACATAATTATGGTGGGCCCCAAATTTCTTCAAAGGTTCTTTGGAGTTTACCCTTTTTTTAGATAGATAACGCTTGTATTTTTTATCTATCATTATAAATACCCATCAAATTTTATATCAAGGAAGAGCTATATATATTTGAGGCTTTGATAACATTTTATTGTATTTGAAAGGAAGAGATTTTCCTCAAAAAACCACAAGAAAGAAGAGTTTAGAGGTTTTTTGTTTTATTTTTATGAACTCTTTTAAATAAAAAAGGAGTTGGGAGAGGCCTATATAAAAGCCAAGACCTCATTTGTAGTGATTCTAGTGATTGATTGTGGGTATGTGAGACTTGTTTAATAGCTATGGAAGTATTATCCTTTCTTCTATCATTTTGAAGTGATCAAACACAATTAAATTCTTATTTTAAAAGGTGATTACCACTCAAGGATAAGGATTTATGCACACTTGTGAGCTCTCCATAGGGACTTAAACCTAGTCCCATGTTAATTTCCCCTTTCGTGCTTGTAATACTCATCGAGACTTTTGGAATGAGATAAAGCACACATCAAACATATCAAGGTTGAGGGAGGTACAAGCATTTTGGTGATTCAACTCTCTTTGAAGCATCAAGTAGCATTGCACCCTTAGAAACATTGGTTTGCATTGCATCCTTGAAAGCACATGACAACAAAGGGCTTGGAAGCATCAGATATGCATGCACCCAACTCCATCAATGCATATATGACTTTGATCTTGAGGAAGTTCATGCTTGTGTTCAAATTCATATCTATGTGGTCATCTCAATTGCTAGTAGAAGGTGAATTCACTTGCAATCAATGTCATGCATCGAGGATCATCCATTTAGGAAGGATCATGATGCTTGGGAATTGGTCTTGTGGTCTTGGTGAATGATAATATGTGTGGATCTTCTTGGAGGCTATTAAGGGAGATGCTTCTATTAGTTTATTTAATGCCTGTCAGTCACATCTCCCTACTTCACTGACTACAACCAAGTTGAGGTCTACTCTTTGTGGATTGATAAAACAAGAGTGTGTAAGCATGCCCCACTACCAAGGAGAGCAAGGATCATGCTTAGGTAATTTGTGTGATGGACATCGTGATCATGCACGCATATCACTCAACAAGATTACCAAACATTGCTTGAAAGAAGGCTCTTTATTTCTTCAATCAAAGAGCCACTCAAACATCGCTCTTACCTCTAGGGGTGATACTTGATGATTGTGGTTAGTTAGATTGGATATAAGTGATTTGTGATTTGGATTTCTAGGTAAGTACAACCTTCCCCTTTTGTTTTTGTTTCATTTTGTTTTGGGTTCCAGTTCCTCTACCACAATGGATATCATAGAAGACTTGTGGAAAGTCACTCAAGGAGTATCACTTGCAAATGATCATAAATACACATGGATAATGAACAATCGATTGAGTGGGTAGTTAAATCATCAAAATCTTGTGAAGGATCGACCATCCCTAAGATTTTTCGATCAAGTGAAAGGATTGGATATCCTATAGCACCTCAAAGCTTCATTGAGTGTAGAGCTTCCACTTCGCGAATGAGGTTCATTGAGAACCATTTTAAGAGCATGAAACTTAAACTTACAAAATATCTCATGAGTGACAACTATCTAAGGAGTTTTACAATTCATCAATCTTGAGAAGAGAAAAACATTGAGTCACCATTTTTGAGGTGGATATCTAATAGCCATCAGTGCGTCATATTGTGGAACGGAACTTCAAATATTGAGGGGATCTCAAAGTTCAAAGACCTTCCTTCCTTTTAAGTTATAGGGTGGATATCAAACAAATTCCTCCATATTGAGCATACTAGATAGTCGAGAAGGACCATAATTGTGAATATCACCTATAGGCAAGGGGACAATCCACTAGAATAGGACGGGTAGCTTCGTTTGGAATGGATTTGGGCCATTGGATAAATTAGAACAAAAGAGCATCAAATTGTTGAAAACACTACCTAGCCAAGGCCTTTGGATGTACCTACTCATCCAAAAGAAAAGGCATCAAATTTGGATAGTGCCAAGAATAATGGGTAAAGAACTTCAACCACGAGACTAAGGACCAAGGAATGAGCAATTAGAGAGAATTAACTATAGGACTAAGGGTGAACTTAAGGAAACATCAATTATCATCAAATTTCACATCATTCCCTTCTAGTTCTAGGGCATCAAATGATAGAGACTATTGGATAGTGAATATTACACCTCGAACATCTAATAACAAAGAATTTTTTGGGGGTTTGAAAACAAATTGGGCATCCCCAGACTTCCCTTTTGGGGGAGGTCACCGATAAAAGGAGGCATCCTCACGTGCACCGGAGTGCATCACCAATTAAAGGCTATGAGATATCCTCACAAAACACAATTTATTGGGAAGAAATTCTAGTTGTGTCAAGAGCAAAGACATCGGATAAAATTTCGCAAAAGCAAGGATCAAGACAACAACAACTTGCTTGAGGGTATGGATTAGCACTAAAATGGAAGGAGTTTAGAGGATGGCATTGACTAGCACTAAAACAAAAGAAAGTAAAGGTGATTGGTGGTTCAAAACAAAAGCATCTGTCATGCTTTTATGATAAAGAATATGAATAAAAAGTAGTTGGAAAACGTGTACTACTGCCTCTCCTTTGACTTGTCGAATGCCCTAAGTCTCTTGAGTTAACTTGTCGAGTGTCCTAAATCTCTTGAGTTAAATTGTCCAAAGTGCCCTAGCCCACTCGAGCTATCCTCGACAAGTGTCCTAGTTCACTTGAGTTAACTCAAGTGAGAGATTCTAAAAATTTAGACTAGACTTTGTTGTGAAATACCATTAATGGGGATTGAATCTATGATGTCACGATTACTACCTCAATGTTTTACCATTTAGGATAAGCTTGTTGCTTG
>CM035423.1:3380891-3455891 GCA_020310875.1 Ceratopteris richardii | reverse complement strand
TAACAAACAGATGATCACTATTGGGCCTTACGTAGCATCCTCACTCCTAGGGTTGGCACTAACAAACCATAGTTACAATGCCGTTTCCGGCTCTTTTTTTTGCATGTTTTTATCAAGTATGCATTTCGGGAATCCCTGACTTTTTTTGCAGCACACACGTTACTCAAGCTATGCTCTAACCCTTGAACACTTTGTTTTCAACTTGCAACCTGTAGACAGCAGCCCCAAGCCTTGCCCTCTTATACAAGTTGAAGTGCACTATGTACACAACTGCTGTAAGTATTATAAATCATGATTTATAAATTATCATGTAATAAATCATGATCTATGTACTATGTAGTACATGTGCAATGTGCACACTACATGGCACATGCACATTGCATAATTTACATTCGTACAATCATAAGTGATATGAATCATGATAAGTCTGATGTTTCATGTATAACTTATTAGTGTTCAAATATGTGCATGATTCATGATTCGTAAAGCATGTGACTATGAGAGTGAGTTTGTGCGTGTCATATATGATGTGAGAGAGAGAGATACACGTGTATGTAACCTGTACTATATGTGTTGAGAAGAAACAAATATGTGTGTGTAAACGTTTAAAAAAGAGAGCCATTTGCAAATCACATATAAGTTATAACTTATAAGTGTGTGTGTTAGTTTATGTGTATGTGACACGTGTGCATGTGTATGTGATATGTGTATGTGGCATGTCTTTGTGATGTGTGCATGTGTATTTCCACACATGCACACATGTCCCATACATGATACACATGCCACATACACATGCACACGTCACATACACATACATTGACACACACACTTATAAGTTATAACTTATATGTGATTTGCAAATTGCTCTCTTTTTTAAATGTTTACACACACTTATTTGTTTCCTACGTCAACACATATAGTACATAGTACATACACACGTGTGTGTGTGTCTCTCTCACATTATACATGACACATCATCACACACATGCATGTTTATGTGGTATGTGTATATGACATGTCACATGTGTGCATATGTGTGTGCATTGCAAATCTGCATGTGTGTAATTACTAATATGATATATGATATATCATGATTCATTTTAATATTGAAGTTTTGTATTTCTGAATTTCAGATATTATAATCAACATTGATCATGGCCCTTGATCCATACTGGAGATATGTTGAGAAAATTGGATCATATTCAAGAGGAGGTGCTTCAAGAAGATGGAAATGTACTTTTGTGGGTATGAGAAAATGGACAATGAATCATGATCGATGGAGATATCGACATACAAACTTGCATTGAGGATGAGATGCTCATGTATAGACCATCGTGACAAATTTGTAAAGGCCATTGCACTTTTGCACGAGTCTGAGTCGAGATCGGTTTCCTGGTGGGAAAAATATGGTGATAAAACACCTATTTTTAATGGTCTACTTTCCTTAGTGATACCTATCAACTTACCAATTTAACATTTTCAAATTTCAATTCTTCATAAACCATTAATAGTTACATTATGTTATCTTTTATTTTTTGGAAAATTATGATAGAAACGATTAGCTCTCTGAGTTCTTTCACAAGTTTGTGGTGCAAGACCTTATTAAAGGAATTGGAGTACATGGTTCCTCTTTCGTACAAAAAAGAGAAACAAAGTCACCATGAGATAGCTTGAGGATTTAGTGTGTTGTAATGCAAATTTAGCATTGTTGGAAAAAATATCCCATTCTCTAGATCCTATGGAGGTCAATGTCGATACATATTAAAATCATCATTGATTAGACACTTAGTATACCAAACATTCCCACAGAGGAAAGGGATATTTATGCACTACTCTATGAGGAGTCATTCCAGTTTGTGCATGATACGAGATCTCATCGACGAGGAGATCCATCATCATCAGCATATGTGCAGCAGAGGGAGACTCAGCATGATGATTCATCATCCTCTTCTTCAGTGGCATCCTCAAGTAGTGGAGATGGTCAGTCAGATGATGAACCCTTATATGATGATACTAGTGATGGCCATGGAGCTGATTCTCAGTAGTTTAGTGTGTATTTACTATTTTTGATGGATCATAAATTCATGATTTGACATTGACATTGTAGACCATTTCCTCACAGCTCATGCGAAGGATGAGTGCTCGTGGTCTAGACGTGTCTCTACCAGCCCTCCATGCCCCTATGAAAGGCGTGCTTACGTATTCCAATATTAACGTCTTCGCAAGGCCAAACTTTTCCAATGAGACAAAACCATGTACAACTGCAGTAACCTTTGTGTAGAAATAAAACGGAATAGTACTCGCTACACAAAACTGTGTAGGCTGAAAAAGGCTAGAAACAACCACATGATAGTGTACCGGGTGATGGAGAGGTAGTGGGGATAATGTAATAATGTACTGGTGCATGGGGAGATGTGGCTCTGACTCTGCAGATAATGACCACCTAATACATGGGGGCCCATGATGGGAGTGAATATATATATCCTAACTACAGATAATGGGTGGGGGTGGATGGAGTATGTGGTACATCGGCGGCGGTCTGAGTTTCTCCTGAAGGAAAGCTGCCCAGGTAGTGCAGGTGCGCCTCTGCTCCATCATGTGGTCATGGGCTATCATGATGCGTGAAATATCCTCCTTGTATAGTCGTGGTCGTCTGTATCCAGCCCTATGTGGTCGACGTCGTACTCTCTGTGCCACCGCTTGCTCAAGAGTGAGTCCTATGCCTCGGGAAGGCAGGCCGGCTGATGTACTCATCTCGCTGAAAGAACTGAGTAATGGTCTGCCGGGTACTCACTCGTGTGTGATGCGTGGGCTGTAGGGACTGATCTCGTCTCTCATATGCTGCCGTGAGGAAACGTCCCAACTTCCGCTGGTCTCCAGTGGTCATGCACAACTGTAGTGACTCCTCTATGTGGAACTGTGCTCGTAGATCCGAGTATGCTCGACATCTGATAACAAAGTGCTCCTCGCTCTCTATCTCTGTATGGCATACTGGGCACCACCTCTCCTCTCTAGGGACTCCCCTGGTCCGACCACTCTTGATCTCGAGATGATGTGATGAAACTCGAAGCTGCCCAATGACGACTCGGAGGTGGTGTGGTAGGTATGTCTGCATGTATCACGGAGTCTCAATGAAGCCCTGGTGTGAGATCTGTAGAAAATGCTCACGGTAGTGAAGCATTTTCGGTGGCAATGTGCCCATGGGGCTAATCCATGTCCTTTGTATGTATGTATGCCATATCTCCTGTCGAATGACCCTATTCCTCTCCTGATGGGAGAGCAAATAGGTGGGGGCCTGTAAGTCATATTGTAGTGGTGGTAGTTTGTCTATGTCAAACCCATGATGGGCCAGCCAATCTCGTGTCTGTGCGTACCATGAGGAGGTGTCTCCTCCTAATGCCATGTCACGTGATGCTTGGAAAGCTCGATAAGTGATGCGCTCTGTATCCATGATCTGGGTCCTGTGTAATAGGCATACTGTTTGGAACAGTGCCTCTACTACCATCGATGGTACAGCGAGCTATGCTCTGATGATATCATGTGGTATCGAAGGCTTGCTGCGGATGAGTCTGGCAATCATGAGAATCTATGGCCTCTCCAATGCTATCCATGCTGATGTAGCTAACCCCCGCCCCCATATGGCTTCTCCATACATGAGCGTTGGTGTAACCAAAGTGTCGAAGAGCCATCCCTTTGTGCGGGGCTCTTGAAAGTGTGCCTGGTGGCACTGTCTCTCCATCAAGGCTAGTGATGCGTATCCACGTGTGATTCGATCTTGGGCTGCCTGAGACATAGAGAAAACTCTAGAGGCTGCTGTGAATGTCACTCCGAGATAGACATATGATTTGACTACCTCATTCGGTCCGCCTGCTACTGTGAAAGAACTATGTCTCCTCACCTGTGCTGATGTATGAAAAATCATAACCTTGGTTTTACCAAGGTTCACAGATAGCCCTCTATGTACGTAGAAGTCATCTAGGCCACGTAGGTGGTGCTGTAGACCTTCGACAGACTCTGAAACCAGCACAATATCGTCAGCGTATAAAAGAATATGAATAGTGGTCCCTCGTACCTCAACGCCCTCCCCTCCCTTCTGTCGTATGAAGTCCACTATCTCATCAATGTATAGACCAAAGAGGGTGGGTGAAAGAGGGCACCCTTGCTTCACTCCGATGGTGCTAGCAAGTGAGTGAGATAAGCCTCCTGGACATCTGACTCTACCAGATACTCTCTCATATAAGGCATATATCCCCCATATCATCTCATCTGGAGCACCGATATCAAGTAGGCGTCTGAAGAGTCTCTCCCTGGGAATTGTGTCGAAGGCTTTGTGGAAGTCCACAAAGCAGCAGTATAATCTCCTCTTCCTCACTCTTGCCCGGTCAATCAGGCATCTCAGAGTGAAGATGTGGTCAATGGTAGAGTAATCTTGTCTGAAACCTGCCTGTCCTGGAGCCCTGATGCCCTTCCTCTCGGGAAGGGTGCTCAACTCTGTCTCTAGCACTGCCCTATATAATTTGGCCAATATGGGGCCAATCATGATCATCCGATATGTAGCTGGATCCATAAAATCACCTGACTTATGAATGGGCACTATGGTGTGCTCAGTCCATGAATCAGGGCACTATGGTGTGCATGGTTGAAGAGGTGGGCAATGAGCAGTGCAAGAGTCGTGCATCCGTAGATGAGATGTCATGGGCTCTTCCATGCTGTAAATGGGAAATAGCACGGCTCATCATAGTGGGTGTGAAGAAGTGAGAGCTAGTGGGGCGTGAGCTCTGCGGCCAGGGAATGGGGGGCTGGTCTGGGATCTGGTATAGGCTGTGTGCATAGCTATGCCAAATGCTCGAGTCCCGAATGGGTGTCTGTTCTCTCCTCTCTCTTAGATGTCGCCACTCCACTGCACTATCCCAATTCATGAGCAAATGGTAGATATCCCGGTAGTTTCTCTCCTCCCATTCCCGCCGCTTGTGAGTAAGGCTCTGCATGCGACGCTATGCCTGTCTGTGTGTAGTGTAATATCCCCTCTAAGCTCTAAAATCCGTAGATGCTTCCTTAGCTCTCGACAATATGTATCGTACCAACGGTTCTGGGGCATGGATCCTCTGCGCGGAGGATGTGTATGTGTGCGATGTGGAAAACTGTGGATAGCTGAGTCATGAAGGATGATGGTGATCTGTAATGTAAGATGAGAGCGGATCGAGGGAGAGTAGCCTAGTGTGTAAGTGGTGTGCGTAAACATGTGAGAGCTCGTGTGTGAAGTGTATTGTGGTGTGTGGTTCAATGAGTGAGGGAGGGTCTAATGGGATAGGAGATGAAAGTGTGAATGTGATATACGTATGGTAAGCACCAAGTGGGCGTCGTCCATTCTAAGTGAGGGGAGAAGTGAAGCTCTAGAGATGGTATTTAAAATGTAGTCGACCGTGCTCTCACCCCCTCCGTGAGGGAAGCAAGTAAGTCCGCCCGAGCCTGGCCAACGATGCATCCCATTATATATAATGAGATAGTGTCGGTTGCCTAACTCAAGGAGATGTCTGCCATACCCGGTGGTGTCCTGACCCATATCTATTGATACTCTACTAGTGCTCGTCTCATACGGATCTCTGCCCCTCATGAGTTGTGGATGGTCCATGTCATATGCCTCGCACTGACGTGACTGGGTGCGGCCATTGAAGTCCCTTAGGGTACTGTAATGTAGTATCTCATCTGAAAGTGCTGTGTATGGTGAGTCTCTCTCTCGGGTCAGTCCCCCAAGGTCCTGTCCTGCGTATCGAGATCCGCCCGGTGGGAAGTAGCATATGGCAATGTAAACCCAGATCTTTGGTCCTATCTCCATGCAGACCCACATGAATCGTGCCTCCTTGTCTCTCCCCATGGATCCGGCTTTGTATCTCCCATCTAAATATGATGGAAACACCCCTCGACCCTCGTGTTGTACTCTGTCTCTTCGTGGTCCTGAATGCAGATTCCCAATGAAAACCTGCAACGCGAGGTAGACCTCTCTCTGGGCTCTCGTGGGTCTCTGTGATGCAAGCAAAGTCATGAGTGTCTAGGATCTCTTCCAATCGGTCTGGCCGTGTCCAAAGTGCTCCATTGCAGTTCCACACTGCTCCTTTGAGTGGTGACTCCTGATATGGTGTTGCCTTATAGGCCACGTATCCCTATTTGATAGGGCGTCCGTCGATGAAGACTTTACTGTCCCGGTAGAAAGCCTTCTTTCCCTCTCATCGGGCCCGAAGAATATGTGGCATGCATGTCCGACGGTGCTCTATCTGCATCCCCGTGAGATCCTTGTCCATATATAAAGCTCCTCCAGGTAGTCCGTGTAGTATTGGTTGTCATCGGAACATAGTTGACAGGAGTTTCGGAAACGGAGAAACGGAAACGCTACGGAAACGGAGGAAACGGAGTTTCGTTCCCGAGAGGAAACGGGGAAACGCGAAACGGTATATTATATATATATATATTATATATATATATATATATATATATATATATATATATATATATATATATATATATATATATATATATATATATATATATATATATATATATATATATATATAATGTAATAGTCCTAAGTTCTAACTTTTAACAATTAACATGACAAAGGATAAAAAGACATTATCAAGATTCAAGATTAAAGATTCAATATACATGTCTCAAGTCCTATCTGGCATCAATAGATTCATGATTCAATCATTCAACACACCACACATTACAATTTACAATCACAAATCAATATTTAAAGCTAAAAGAACTCAAAGATAAATCAACATCTATATGAATCCGGATATCATCAATGATCATAACATACGTAAGCCACAGATGTATCATGTCTCAATGTAACATAAGTGAGCCATAGATGTCAAATGAACATATCAAAAAACTACATCAAATGAGTCCATGGACCATCAGTCATGACAATGACCAATCTATGATCAATCATCACTAAGTAGTAACATCAGCAATATCATCTGCATCTGAAGCATCTGAATCTGATCCTATGCTAGTAGATGAACTGCCACTAGAAGTAGAATCAAAAACTATATCATCATCATGAAGCTCTACAACATCTGTGCTCGTCCCAACCTCCGGAACATGTCTCCTGGTGGTAGCCCTCGATCTCATCCTCCCAGAAGCTCCACGTGTGCGATGTGCAGGAGCCATCATCTCTAGATGCAACATAGTATATATATCCAACTCCTATGAGGGAATAGATGGAATATCTGTCATCTGATCAATGTCAATGCTATCAGCATGGACCTGACGAGGCTGAGGAAAAGTGGATATCTGCTCAAGAAGTCGGAGATTACAATGGCAAAAAACTAATCTCTCCAACTGAGCCATGCTGAGTCGATTCCTCTTCTTTGTATGGAAGAGGGCCCATGTGCTCCAATTCCTTTCACAAGGACTAGAGCTACAATCCTGTGAAAGTACACGAATAGCCAGACGTCTCTGCAAAGTTCAAACAAAAAGAATTGATTTAATGATTTGTAAATTAATGAAATCATAAATAAATGTTTATTATTTAATATTAACAAATCCTTAGTCAAGACTTCATACCAATGTGGGAGCAGATGTACCATATTTTTGCCACCAAGACACAGGCTCTAACTGTGTCTCACGAAGGCGTGCAGTAGGTCCACCAAATGATAAGGAATGCTCACGAAAGAGGAGCAACTCATCCTCTAACTTCCTGATTATGCTCAAATCATCGCTCGCCCATCGTGAAAAGAAGCCTGATATATTTCTCACAAGCTCCTCATTTGACTCTTGTTCTTCACTCCGCCAAAGTGGGTGCAAGACATGCGCCAAAGCATGGATAGGTCTATGAAACCAATCCCATCTTCGATTCCATATGGATCGAAGCTGCTCAAGTCTACATAAAAAGAACAATTTACAAAACAATAAAAGTGAGTAAGTAATAAGCATTTACCACTAAAATTTAAATACATGTGTTATGTACAACTAATAAAAGCATATTTACCTATCTGAAGAGAGAACCGTATTTTTTTGAAAGGATTCTCCAATTCTGTCCATGAACTCATATAATAAACCCATGGTGCTTCCCTCCATATCAGTAAGTCGCAAAACTGAATAAATGGGTCTGATGGATTTGATGAATATATCTGCCTCTGTCCACCATGCATCATCCATCACCATGCGTGAAAAAGAAATAAATTTTGGTGTCCCAATGTCATGTAAATCGGACCACTCCCTAGAAACCACTGTACGTATCAATCCCAACCGCACACGTAAGAGACGCTCCAAAACTATATACATATATGCAAATCGCGTCGTGGACGGTGATAACAACTCCAAGTCACTATGTGCACGAAAAATGCTGCATACTTTTGGCCTCTTCGTCACGAATTTCACCATGGACTTTGCACACTGAAAGATTCTAGAAACCCAATCAAGTTTTGCTATATCTTCCATGAGCAAGTCCAGTGAGTGTGATGCACATGGAGTCCATACAATTTTTGGGAACTCTGCCTCAAGTAAACGGCCCATAGAAACACAATTAGAGCCATTATCTGTAATTACCTGCATCATAAATTACAATGCACATTTAGAAATACATTTAGAGCCATTATAATTATTAATTTATCAATAATTGCAATGCACATTGCATACATACATATTACATACATAGTGCATACAACATATATACACACACACATGTCACACACAATGCAACTTGCAAGACATTATGATTCATGAATAATTACAAAATACAAAGTTACAATTTACCTGAACCACATTATCTTGGCCTACATGCATAATGGCCTCTTTTATGTGCTGCCAAATAAATGCACCTGTTACCACTGTGCCAGGTGAAGAAGCATCAATGGCTCTCAAGAACATGGTGCCTTTGCATGAAGACACTAATATATTGTAGACATTACGTCTACGCACATCTGTCCAGCCATCGCATAAAATAGTGCACCCAAATTTCTTCCATGTCTCTTTCAATGGAGTCAACTGACACTCTATCCGTTCCTTCTCATTGGCAAGTTCCTTTTTTCTAATCCCATCATATGAAGGACCATCCCATGGACATCCAATACGGCTGATTGCATTAATTGCAGCCTTCCATCTAGGGGTGCGCAAGACATGGAAAGGGATGGCACATTGAATAAAAAGCCTTGTGATTTCTCTAGTTGCCTCCAATATTGCTTGCTTTTGCATCCCTTCATGTATAGACATTCTTTTTAAGGATCCCTTTGGTGGAAGGACATCACTACCTGGGAGAGGTGTTCTATGTGCTGCCATGCCAGATGTAGAGTCGGAATTTGATCCCATGTATGGTGTGGATCCATCTTCATCTCTAAATCCACTCTTTGTCTCTTTGAAGGTCCTTCCTCACATGGTACCTGTGCAGATGATCCTTCTCCCAATGTAGCGCTGCTAGATGCTTGAGACACTCCCAAGCGTTGATATCTCCAAGATTCTAGCTGAGCCTTTACATCTAAGGGAACATGCATACACGGTCCAATGTCTTTATTAGGCACACCTGCAAGATGGTCCTTAATTCTTGTGGCTGCCCCCCCTCTTACAATTCCACAATATTTGCATTTCCATCTCTTAGAGCCACCTCCACCTGAATACTCCGATAGAACGGTGACATGATTCCATGCTATATCCTTCACCATGATGATCCTGCAGGCTGCAACATTCAAATGCAAATACATATCAATTATAAAAGATTTATTGGCTGAAATATTTAATTATAAAAGATTTATTGGCTGAAAACTGAATAGTAATTACTAAATTATATTACAATTAGTAATTAGTAATTAGTAATTACTGAAAACTGAATAGTAATTACTAAATTCTAAGTATGCATGTGGCATCATGATTCATCATACTTAAATTATAATTCATCATGATTCATCATAATTCAGTAATTAGTAATTTCATACATCATACATGTAATATAAATTATATTGCACATGCACATTGCATAATGCCATGACCCATAATGCAACATGCATGATCATTGATGCCATAAGTGAGCCATGAGTCATGACAATGTGAATGGACAATGGACATTGGACATACATGATGCCCCATGAATGATCATTGATGGGCCATGGATGATGGCATAATCCAGAAATTATAAGTTATAAGAAGTTAGAACTAGCACACAACTTACAAAATGGTGGCTGCAAGCTCAAGCTCAGTCGTCAAGGCACCAGCTTCCAAGACAAGGTGAGATCTGTAGACTGTGACCTGTAGGCTGTCACTGAAACCCTGAGGGCACAGAGTTGAGATGTTGAATGGCAGTGGGCACAAGGTGGGCAGGACTTCGAAGGCTGAAAACTGAAGCTATGCCACCAGGCTTGCAACGGAAACAGAGGATGCAAGAAAAAACGCGAACAAAATGACTCAGCGGCCCGATACGTTTTTTCCCCCAAATTTTTTTGCATCCGAAACGCGTTTCGGCGTTTCCCGAAACGGCCGTTTCGGCCGTAGCGTTTCGGGGCGCACGAAACGCCGTTTCGTGCAACTATGCATCGGAAGAAGGCGATACGTGTATCCTCAGAGCTCATACGAAGGATGAGTGCGTGTGGTCGGGATGTTACTTCTACCTATGTCTCTTGAGTGGACTCCACTTTTGATCTGATTTCCTTTTTGAGCTCTTCCTTGAGTTCTTCCACTTGAGAGATCTCTTCTTCCTCTTTAACCCTGGAGATCTTCATGTGAACAATCTCTTCTTGAAGGCATTGGATTTCAGCCTTCAATTCGTCTCGCTCCTCTTTGATGTCTTTGATTTGAGAGAGAGAGAGAGAGAGAGAGAGAGAGAGAGAGAGAGAGAGAGAGAGAGAGAGAGAGAGAGAGAGAGAGAGGAGAGAGAGAGAGAGAGAGAGAGAGAGAGAGAGAGAGAGAGAGAGAGAGAGAGAGAGAGAGAGAGAGAGAGAGAGAGAGAGAGAGAGAGAGAGAGAGAGAGAGAGAGAGAGAGAGAGAGAGAGAGGAAGAAAGAAAGTCATATTAACGTCTTCTGGAGGCCAAACTTGGCATATGAGACAAAAACCATATACAAGTGTAGTAACCCTATGTAGAACATGAAATGAAATAAAAAGTATATCGCTACACAAAGCTATATAGGACTGGAAGAGGCTTGGGAGATGTGGCTCTAACTCTGCAGATAGTGGCCACCTAATACATGGGGGATCCATAATGTGAGTAAAAACACCCTAGCTATTGGTGATGGGTGGAGGTGGGTGTAGTATGTGATACATCGGTGGTGGTCTGAGTGCCTCCTGAAGGAAGACAACCCAAGGGGTGGTGGTATGCCTGTGCTCCATCATGTGGTCGTACGCTATCTTGATGCGTGAGATATCCTCCTGATATAGTCGTGGTCGACGGTATCTGCCCATGCGTGGTCGGTGCCGTGCTCGCTGTGCTGCTGCCTAGTGGAGCGTGAGCCCTCTAGATGGACCTCTCTGATGTAGCTCAGCTCGCTGAAAGAACTGGGTAATGGTTTGCTGGGTACTCACCCGTGGCTGATGTGTCGGCTGTAGTGACCGCTCTCGCCTCTCGTATGCTGCTGTGAGAAAGCGTCCCAAGCGTCACTGGTCTCCCATAGTCATGCACAACTGGAGTGACTCCTCTATCTTGAAGTGTGCCCGCAGGTCTAAGTATGCTGGGCATCTGATAACAAAATGCTCCTCACTCTCTACCTCTGTCTCGCATACTGGGCACCACCTCTCCTCATGGGGGACTCCCCTGGACTGACCCCTCTCAATCTCGAGCTGATGTGATGAAACCCGGAGCTGCCCAATGATGAATCGAAGGTGGTGGGGTAGGTATGTTTGCATGTATCTCGGAATCTCGATGAAGCCCTCGTCTCATATATGTAGAAAATGCTCACGGTAATACAACATTTTCGGTGGCAATGTATCCCTAGGGCTCACCCATGTCCTCTGTATGTATGTATGCCATATCTCCTGACGAATGACCCTATTCCTCTCTTGATGAGAGAGCGAGTAGGTGGGTGCATGTGAGTCATACTGTAGTGGTGGTAGACTGTCTATGTCAAAGCCATGGTGGGCCACCCAGTCTCGTGTCTGTGCATACCATGAGGAGGTGTCGCTTGCTAATGCCATATCCCGTGATGCCTGGAAAGCACGATAGGCAATGTGCTCTGTATCCATGCTCCGGAGTCAGTGTAATAGGCATACTGGCTCGAATAGTGCCTCAACTAGCATCGGTGGTGCAGCGAGCTCTGCTCTAATGATATCATGTGGTACGGGGGGAGGGAGAGAGAGAGAGAGAGAGAGAGAGAGAGAGAGAGAGAGAGAGAGAGAGAGAGAGAGAGAGAGAGAGAGAGAGAGAGAGAGAGAGAGAGAGAGAGAGAGAGAGAGAGAGAGAGAGAGAGAGAGAAAGAAAGAGAGAAAGAAAGAAAGAAAGAAAGTCATATTAACGTCTTCTGGAGGCCAAACTTGGCCTATGAGACAAAAACCATGTACAAGTGTAGTAACCCTGTGTAGAAGATAAAATGAAATAAAAGGTATATCGCTACACAAAGCTATATAGGGCTGGAAAAGGCTGGGGAGACGTGGCTCTGACTCTGCAGATAGTGGCCACCTAATACATGGGGGAAAAAATGTGAGTAAAACGCCCTAGCGACAAGTGATGGGTGGAGGTGGGTGTAGTATGTGGTACATCGGTGGTGGTCTGAGTGCCTCCTGAAGGAAGACCACCCAGGGGGTGGTGGTACGCCTATGCTCCATCATGTGGTCGTAGGCAATCCTGATGCGTGAGACAGCCTCCTGATATAGTCGTGGTCGACGATATCCGCCCATGCGTGGTCTGCGCCGTGCTCTCTGTGCTGCTCACAGCCTCCTGATATAGTCGTGGTCGACGATATCCGCCCATGCGTGGTCTGCGCCGTGCTCTCTGTGCTGCTGCCTGGTGGAGCGTGAGCCCTATAGATGGACCTCTCTGATGTAGCTCAACTCGCTGAAAGAACTGGGTAATGGTCTGCTGGGTACTCACCCGTGGCTGATGTATGTGCTGTAGTGACCGCTCTCGCCTCTCGTATGCTGCAGTGAGAAAGCATCCCAAGCGTCTCTGGTCTCCCATAGTCATGCACAGCTGGAATGACTCCTCGATGTGGAACTGTGCTCGTAGGTCTAAGTATGCTGGACAACTGATAACAAAATGCTCCTCACTCTCTACCTCTGTCTGGCATACTGGGCACCACCTCTCCTCACGGGGGACTCCCCTGGACCGACCCCTCTCAATCTCGAGCTGATGTGATGAAACCCGGAGCTGCCCAATGACGACTCGTAGGTGGTGGGGAAGGTAGGTCTGCATGTATCTCGGAATCTCGATGAAGCCCGTGCCTGATATATGTAGAAAATGCTCGCGGTAGTAGAGCATTTTCGGTGGCAATGTACCCCTAGGGCTCACCCATGTCCTCTGTATGTATGTATGCCATATCTCCTGACGAATGATCCTATTCCTCTCTTGATGAGAGAGCGAGTAGGTGGGTGCATGAGAGTCGTACTGTAGTGGTGGTTGCCTGTCTATGTCAAAGCCATGGTGGGCAAGCCAGTCTCGTGTCTGTGCATACCATGAGGAGGTGTCGCCTGCTAATGCCATATCACGTGATGCCTCGAAAGCACGATAAGCAATACGCTCTGTATCCATGCTCCGAAGTCTGTGTAATAGGCATACTGTCTGGAATAGTGCCTCAACTAGCATCGGTGGTGCAGCGAGCTCTGCTCTAATGATGTCATGTGGTACTGAAGGCTTACTGCGGATAAGTCTGGCAATCATGAGGATCTGTGGCCTCTCTAATGCTGTCCATACTGATGTAGCTAATCCTGGTCCCCATATGGCTGCCCCATACATGAGCGCTGGCGTAACCAAAGTGTCAAAGAGCCACCCCTTTGTGCGGGGCTCCTGAAAGAAAGAGAGAGAGAGAGAGAGAGAGAGAGAGAGAGAGAGAGAGAGAGAGAGAGAGAGAGAGAGAGAGAGAGAGAGAGAGAGAGAGAGAGAGAGAGAGAGAGAGAGAGAGAGAGAGAGAGAGAGAGAGAGAGAGAGAGAGAGAGAGAAAGAAAGAAAGAAAGAAAGAAAGAAAGTGTTTTTACGTCTATTAGGAGGCCGAACTCGGCCTATGAGACAAATCGATGTACATGGGTGTATCTTCTGTCAATCAGAAAAGATAAAAGTGCTGAAAAGAAACTGGTTAAGCTGATATAGATCTCCGTAGTATGCATGTGGGGATACCCATGAAAGTGGTGGGGGGTGTATGGAGTGCGATATCTATGATAGTCTATATGCAAAAGGGTAGTACAACAACCATGAGAATGCATCTAAAACGACTAACTAGCTCCATCCTGTGCTAGTGGGTGGGATGTAATATGTGATACATAGGTGGAGGTGGAGTCAGGGCCACCCTGATGGCTGCAACGGGATCGGCCATCATCTGGGATCGTCTCTCCTCCATGGCGCGATGGTCACAAGCCTGGATCTCCGCAATCTGGTGTCGGTGAAGTCTCTGGGCCCGATATCCTATAGCACGGGGTCGTCTCCTAGCTCGAGATACCTGAGCCTGCTGAAGAGTCACCCCGCTCGGTATGTGGGCTGAGGGGGGGAGGGCTGCAGCACGTCGTGGAATAAAGAAGTCAGTGAGCTGACTCTGTCTCCCTCCTGTATGGAGTGCTACAGTAGGCTGGAGTAGGGAATCTCTGTGACTCTGTATCTCTAGTAAGAATCGCCCGAACTGTCGCTGGTCTCTAGAGTCCATGATCTCTCGGAGGGTGGGCTGCCCTGCAAACAGAGTCTCGTATCTGCCTCTGATGCCATCATATGCGCTACATCTGCATACAAAGTGCTCCTCATCCTCCATCTCTACTCTGCATACTCTGCATATCCGCTCCTCTCTGGGAATGTCTGCGGCTCTGCCCGTCTCAATCTCGAGTCGGTGTGATGAGACTCTCAGCTGGCCAATCGCTACCCTCAAGCTATGAGGCATGTGAGTATCCATGTAGCGTGGTCGCTGGATGAAACCGTCAGCTAGTATGTCTATGAACTGGTCTCGATAGTGCGATAGTCTCGATCCCATGTGTGCTGTGTGCCATGTCTGACTAATGTAGAGCTGCCAGAGATCCTGTCTGAGCACAACATTCCTCTCACGACGAGAGAGGTGGGTGTGAGGTGAGTCTGGGTCATACTGAAAAGGCGGCAATCTGTCCATATCAAGTCCATGACTATCAAACCAGACTCTAACCTGAGTGTACCAAGCTCTCTCATATCCTAACTCTGATATCTGTATAGATGCCTCAAGAGCTCTGTGTGTGAGTCTATCTGTAGGGAGGTCCCTAATCCTCTGAATAAAGCAGATAGTCTGGAATAGTGCCTCTACTGCCATGGGTGGTGCAGCTAGCTCTGCCCTGATGATGTCATGTGGCACCGACTGTTTCCCACGAAATAATCGCGAGATCATACGTACCTGTGGCCTCTCGATCGCACTCCACTGGGTGACTGTGAGACCTGGGGCCCAAACCGTCGCAGCATACATCATAGCTGGTCTGACCAGTGTGTCAAATAGCCCGCCCTTCGTGCAGGGCTCCTGGAAGTGTGCTTGGTGACATCTCCGTTCTAACATGGCTAAAGCTGCATATCCACGTGTGAGTCTATCGGTGGCTGCCTGTCTCATGCTGAAGGGGCCAGGCAAGCTCGTGAATGTGACTCCGAGATAGACATAGGAAGTGACCACCTCAATCTGTCCACCACCAGCTCTGAATCCTGCTCCATTCCTCACCATGGGGGAGGTGTGGAAGATCATGACCTTGGTCTTGCCAAGGTTTACTGTCAAGCCCCTCTGTGTACAAAACTCATCCAGGGCCTCAAGGTGGCGCTGTAATCCCTCGGGTGACTCTGAAATCAAGACAATGTCATCGGCATATAATAAAATGTGGACATGTGTACCTGCGAGGTCTGCACCCTCTCCTCCAGCTCGGAGAATGTAGTCCTCAATCTCGTCAATGTAGAGACCAAATAGAGTGGGAGAGAGTGGGCAGCCTTGCTTAACACCGATGGTGCTAGCAATGGCCTCAGACATACCTCCTGGACACCGTACCCTCCCAGTCACCTGCTCATAGAGTGCATAGATGGCCCAAATCATCCCTGATGGTACTCCCAAGCTCTGGAGGCGTTGGAAGAGCCTCTCGCGCGGCACTGTATCAAAAGCTTTGCGGAAGTCCACAAAGCAGCAATATAGCCTCTTCTTCCGCACCCTTGCCCCATCAATGAGGCAGCGCAGAATGAAGATGTGATCAATAGTAGAGAAAGCTCGTCGAAAACCTGCCTGGCCTCGTGCTCGTAGCCCCTCAGTCTCTGCATATGAACTGAGCTCTGCCTCAAGTATGGCACCGTATAGTTTGGCCATGGTGTGGCCAATCATGATGGTCCTGTAGTTCCCTGGATCCAGGGTGTCGCCAGATTTGTGGATAGGCACAATGGTGTGCCTAGTCCACTCCTCTGGGAAGCCCTCTCCTATAGCCCGGTTGAAGACATGTGCAATCAACGGGGCTATAGTGGAGGCTGCATATATGAGATGCTCGCTCTTCAGTCCTGCGTGGTCTGTCGAACGTCCATGTCGAAGTCGTCGTATGGCCCTCTCAACCATCTTTGCTGTGAAGAGAGAAGAACTAGTAGGGCGAGGCTCAAGTGGCTGGGGAATGGGAGGCTGCCTAGGTACCTCATATAACCTCTGAGCATAATCATGCCATGTGTGTGGGTCTCCAATAGGTGTGGTCGGGCGTGGCTCTCGTAGGCTGCGCCATGCTGCAGCACTGTCCATACTCATAAAGAGATGGTATAGCTCAAGCTCCTGTGCCTCCTCAAAGGCTCGCCTCTTTCGACGTGTGAGAGTCTTCATCTGTCCCTTGGCCTCTCTCTCTGTGATCTCTCCCAATGCTCGCTGAGCTCGTAGTCGGCGGTAAAGATCTCTGCAATCCTCATCATACCAACGATGTTGTGGCATAGTCCCGGGAGGAGGTGTGTGACGAGAATGGATGGTGTGTGGGAAGGAGCTGATGGCTGATGTCTGAAGAACTGATGCTATCTGAGAGGTGAGTAGGGATAGTGGAGTGTCAGGATGAAGTAAGAGAAGACCCTGCTCGACTCGAGCCGCATATATGTGAGCTAGCTCGTGTGTGAAGTGGATGGTGGTGTGTGGGATGCGTGCTGCGGGTATGCGTGTAGGGGTGTCTCCCTTCAGGGAGAGTGCGAGGTATGTGTGATCGGCCCCAATGGGTATGGGTGGGATGGTGAATGAGGTAAGTAGGTGGATGGCCTCTCTGGACCCCATGACGTAATCTACTGTACTTCCCCCGCCATCTGTGACTGAGTGTGGTATGCATGTCAATCCTCCTGAGGTAGGCCACTGAGTCATCCCGTTATAGATAACGAGATTATGTCGAGAGCCTAGTCTGAGTAGGTGAGTGCCATAGTGAGTGTGTGTAGGGTCAGCTGAAGCTCGAGCTGTAGACTCATCCTCTATGGTATGTAGTATCTCCGGGTCTTCTGGGTCAAATATCTCACACTGATCATTGCCTGTCCTGGCATTGAAGTCTCCCATAAGGAAGACTTCCCCTAATGCAGAGTACTCTGTAATCTCTTCTGACAAGCAAGTGTATGGTGAGTCCTCCTCTCGATCTATGATAGCGAAACGCGAGCTAGAAGGAGCAAAGTAGCATAATGCTATGAAGATGATCCGCTCCTGCGAGAGCTGGAGTCGAATCCAAAGATATCTGGCCTGTGAATCACGTGCGACTATCTGTATCCTGCTCTGAAGTCCATCTCTAAAGAGTATGGCTACTCCTCCTGATCCTCGGGTGGTGTGCTGACGTGTACACTCTCTGTATGTGGACTCCCACTGAAAACCGTGGACACCAGGTAGGCCCCGGTTCGGGCTCTCATGTGTCTCTGTGAGCATAATGATGTCTTTGTCTTTGCGCACCTCTTCCAATCTCTCTGGGTGTGTCCATAGATCTCCATTGCAGTTCCAAACTGCAAGGTGTATCTCCTCGAGTGTCTCACAGGCCGCGAATCCCTATGGGATGGCCTTGCCATCAATGATGACACGACCATCTCTGTATGAAGCCTTCTTTCCTTCTTTGCGAGCTTGATGTACTCTCGGCATGCATGCACGACGGTGTGCTACCTGCATGGGTGTGAGATCATCGTCAAGGTAGATGGGGGGGCCATCAAGTGCTCTCAAAATCACCCTCCTGCGTAGGAAAGTAGATCTTATATCTTCGGAAGGGAAGTGTAGAATGAGAGCTCTCTTCTTCGTGGGGTCTCGTCCCGTTCTCCAAGACTTGATGAATGGGGGGGACTCCTCTTTGTAGCCGAGTATCTTGCATAGTGTTTTCCCATCGGACTCGGGGGTAGAGCCTTCTTTTTCTTCAATGCCCGTGATGCGTACATTGAGACGGCGGGCATGTCTCATCTTTTCTTCCTCAATAGTGGTGTGCACGATGAGGGCTTCTTCCTTTTGTGCTTTCTCTTTGGCTTCTTTTTTGATGTTCTTCTTCACTATGTCGATCCACCCTTCTTTGGTAGCTTCTAATTTGTTTTCCATGCTCTCGGTCAAGGATTTGGTGAGTTCTTCTTTGAGAGCTTCTGTCTTGTTCATATTAATCTCTCCCTCTTCGGGTGTAAGAGAGACCATTGAAGCTTTGAGGAGCTCCAATTCCTCTTTCATGTTTGCCCTCTCCTTAGTCCATTCTTCTTTCTCTTTTTGCCATGCTTCCCTCTCCTTATGATATGTTTCTACTTCCTTCTCGAGCTTTGAGAGGCGGCTGATGATGGCCGTGATAGTGGAGTCCACCATCTTCTTGTTTTCTTTGATAGCTATGGTCAGTTTGTCCTCCATTTTTGTCAAATCGTCCTTCTTAGCCGTAGCGCTCATTGCATTCGAAGATGAAAGAATGCTCAGAGTACTGAGCCTAAAGACTTGCGATGAAGACGGGAGCGCGCCCGATGCGCGATGGAGCAAGGGTGGGAGTGGCTAATAACTGTAGGAAACAGTTATTAGTCCGGGGCAATGACACACTTCAGAGAGCAAGGTCGGGTTAGGTTTTTTGGGGCAAGGTCGGGTTTGGGGTTAGGGTTAGGGTTAGGTTTTTTGGAGCAAGGTCGGGTTAGGGTTTCGAGGGATTAGGGTTAGGGTTTCGGTTTAGAGAGAGAGAGAGAGAGAGAGAGAGAGAGAGAGAGAGAGAGAGAGAGAGAGAGAGAGAGAGAGAGAGAGAGAGAGAGAGAGAGAGAGAGGGTTCGGGTTAGGGTTAGGTCTAGGGTTAGGGTTTGAAGTTTAGGGTTAGGGTTTGAAGTTTAGGGTTAGGGTTAGGGTTTTAATTTGAGGGTTAAGGTTAGGGATAATTTTCATGTTAATTTTGATGATGAATGCGAGGTTAAGTTTAGGCTTCCGACTAAGGATTCCTATCATTTCGGGTCTCCTGCAGGCGACGGGATGCTTCAAGCTGACGGCGCGGTGTGTGACGGGAAGGGGTGGCGCACAGGTGGCGAGCAAGCGCGGGTAGGTTTCCGGGCAGTTGCGGGCAGGCGCAGGTAGGGTAGCGGGCAGTGGCGGGCAGGTGTAGGTAGGGTTACGGGCAGGACGAGGGCTGAGGGGGATGTCTGCTGCAGGCGACGAGCTGATGGAGGGGTTTGCTGCAGGCGACGGGCTGGGGGGGTTTTGCTGCAGGCGACGGGCTGGAGGGGGGAGAGGGGGAGAGAGAGAGAGAGAGAGAGAGAGAGAGAGAGAGAGAGAGAGAGAGAGAGAGAGAGAGAGAGAGAGAGAGAGAGAGAGAGAGAGAGAGAGAGAGAGAGAGAGAGAGAGAGAGAGAGAGAGAGAGAGAAGAGAGAGAGAGAGAGAGAGAGAGAGAGAGAGAGAGAGAGAGAGAGAGAGAGAGAGAGAGAGAGAGAGAGAGAGAGAGAGAGAGAGAGAGAGAGAGAGAGAGAAAGAAAGAAAGAAAGACTTTTTAACGTCTATTAGAGGCCAAAATCGGCCTGTGAGACAAAACATATACATCAGTATGATCCAATCCACTGTGATCCAAAACGAAAATAAAGTGTGAGTACTACAAACGGGTATAAAAGGAGGGATAGTAGCTGGCATCAAGGGTGTGGGGTGCTATGGGTATGCACTCTATATGCTCAATGGGTGAGATACAAACATGATATGCATAGGGAGGGGAGGCTCGATGGTGTCACAACCCCCTAAATGCTTGGAGTGGGTGTAGGATATAATGCATCGGTGGGTAAGGCATCATGGCGATCCTCAAAATGCTCTGGGCGTCCAAATCGATAGGGGTGCGCTGCTGACGTCTCTGTATCTCCATGTCATGGCGTGCGTGAATCGCCTGAATCTCTCTCTGATGTGGACGAGCTCTCCGGACAAGGGGTCTCGGTCGTCGACGCTGTCGTCTAAGCTCCTCTGCTCTGTGTAATGTGACACCCCGCATCGAGCTGGGCCCTCGAGTGTATGTGGGTCTGAAAAAATCTGTAATATGAGTCTGAGGGGGGGGGGGCAGGTGTATCTCCATCTGCTGCTGGAGGAGTGATGCGCGGTGGTGCTTGAGCTCTACTAGGAAACGACCTAGAGGGCGTTGGTCCTCTGTCCCCAATAAAGCCCTGATCTCTCTAGGCCCCCTGAAGAGCTGTGGGTAGCGGTCTCTGATGTCCTCATATGCCTGGCATCTACATGTGTAGTGCTCCTCGTCCTCCACCTCCTCTCTACATATCCTGCATAATCGCTCATCCCTGGGGGTATGTGTGGCTCGCCCAATCTCAATCTCGAGCTGGTGTGATGATACTCTGAGCTGCCCAATGGCCACTCTCTCAGCTGGTGCCATATATGTATCCATGTATCGTGGTCTCTGAATGAAACCATCCGCTGTCACAGTTAGGAAGTGCTCTCTGTAGTGTTGCCTCTTTGTGGGAAGAGGCTCCCGTGGTGCTATCCATGTCTCCCTGACGTGTATCTGTAGTAGGTCCTGACGGATGATCCTATTCCTCTCCGAACGAGAGAGGGTAATGTGGGGGGAAGAGAGGTCATACTGAAAAGGGGGGAGATCCGTAATGCTCATGCCATGGTCTGCTAACCATCGGTAAGTCTGTGCATACCATACTCTCTCATGCCCTGTCTCTGCCAAATGTCTAGAGCTCTCAAATGCAAGCCTGGTGAGTCGGCTAGTGGGGAGCTCTCTGACTCTCAGTATAAAGGTCACCAACTGGAAGAGGGCCTCCACTAGCATCGGTGGTGTGCCAAGCTCAGCTCGTATAATGTCATGTGGAACGGAGGGCTTGCTGCGCAGCAAGCGTGATATCATGGTGATCTGGGGCCTCTCAATCTGCGTCCACATCGCCTCTGTGATCCCTGGTGCCCATACTGCTGCTGCGTACATCAATGCGGGTGTCACTAGAGTGTCAAAGAGCCACCCCTTAGTCCGGGGCTCCTGAAAATGTGTCTGAAAGCAGCGTCTCTCCAATCCTGCAAGTGCCGCATAACCTCGCGTCAATCTATCTCTCGCAGCCTGTGCCATGGAGAATACCCCTGTGCTGCCCGAGAAGGTGATACCTAGGTAGACGTAGGAGTCCACTACCTCTATCTGCCCTCCAGCTGCTGTGAAAGAGGCGCGATGGCGTACTGTCCTGGAGGTATGGAAGATCATGACCTTGGTCTTGCCAAGGTTCACTGTGAGTCCTCTCTCCATGCAAAAGGTATCGAGCGCCTGTAAATGTGACTGCAACCCCTCCTGTGACTCTGAGAGCAGGACAATGTCATCAGCATATAATAGGATATGTACTGGCGTACCTCCGATGTCTCCTCCTCTCCCTCCTGCTCGCTGTATATACTCCGTGATCTCGTCGATGTAGAGACCGAAGAGAGTGGGTGAGAGGGGGCAACCTTGTTTGACAGCAATGGTGCTAACAAGGCTGTCTGATAGACCGCTGGGGCAGCGTACCCTGCCTGTGACTCGTGCATACAAAGCGTGGATGGCCCATAGCATGTCTGATGGAAGCTGTAACTCCTGGAGCCTCCGTAGTAGTCTCTCTCGAGGGACCATGTCGAAGGCTTTGCGAAAATCCACAAAGCAACAGTATAGTCTCTGCTTCCTCGCCTTCGCGCTCTCAATCAAGCAACGAAGCACGAAGATGTGGTCGATGGTGGAGAAAGTGCGGCGGAAGCCTGCCTGGCCGGGTGATCTGATCCCCGCTGCCTCAACGTGTGTACTGAGCTCTGCCTCTAGTACTGCCCCATAGATCTTGGCCAGGATATGGCCTATCATAATAGTCCTATAGTTCCCTGGGTCCATCATATCGCCGGACTTATGGATAGGTGTAATGGTATGCATAGTCCATGAGTTGGGTAATCCCTCAACCAAACCACGGTTGAAGAGATGGGCGATCAAGTGGGAAACTACATCTGCTGCGTATATAAAGTGCTCTCCCTGTAGCCCCGTGTGGTCTGCTGAACGGCCATGCTGTAGCCTATGGATGGCCTGTCGTACCATGCCTGCTGTGAAGAGGGTGGATATCACCGGACTCGGTGTGGAAGGAATCGGTAATGGTGGCTGTCCTGGGACGTCATATAACCTCTGGGCGTAGGTGTGCCAAGTCGAAGGATCGGCTATGGGTGTAGGTGGACGTGGCTCACGTAGTGCCCTCCACGCGGTGGCACAATCCCTACTCATGAGAAGGTCGATCAACTCTGCCTCCTGTCGCTCCTCGAAAGCTCGCCGCTTCCGGCGTGTGAGGGCTCGCATCTGTCGTCGTGCCTCCCTCTCTGTGATGGATCCCAAGATACTCTGTGCTCTGAGATGTCGGTATAGTCGCCTACACTCCTCATTGTACCATCTATTCTGGGGTGTATGCCCCAACCGTGTCGGATGTGCAGTGTTGTGGGTGGTGTATGGGAAGCTGAGAGTAGCAGATGTATGGAGGATCGAGGAGAAGTGGGCGGTGAGGGTGTCCAAGGAGGCAGAGGGATCAAGGGAGTAGATGCGCTCTCGAACATGGGAGCTATAGATATGTGCTAGCTCATGTCTAAAGTGAATGGTGGTACGGGCTCGTGGCTGTGTGGTAACGGGGTGGGGTATGCATGGTGAGCCGCGAATGGATAGGGCAAGATATGCGTGATCAGCTCCAATCGGTAAGGGTGGGATAGTGAATGAGGTGATCAGATGTGTCGCATCCGGGGGCCCGATAACATAGTCTACCACACTGCCCCCCTGTGGTGTCGTGGGTGGAATGCAGGTGAGACCGTGCGAGGTGGGCCAGCTCCCCATCCCATTATATATGACGAGACGGTGTGCTGCTCCCATCTGGAGTAAGTGTCGGCCATATAAAGTGGGTGTGGCAGTGTCGGCTGAGGCTCTGAGTGTAGGCATGTCCTCTATGGTACGAAGCATCTCAGGGTCGTCAAAGTCGTAGATATCACACTGGTGGCTCTGAGTGCGGGCATTGAAGTCTCCTACAAGGAAGACTTCACCCATCCCGGTATACTCCATAATCGTGTCACTGAGGCAGTCATATGGCGATGTGGTGTCTGGTCCCTCCCCTCCTGATGGCTGCTCAGGGGAATGTGTGAAGCGTGAACCAATGGGTGCAATATAGCATACGGCGAAGTACGCTGCTCTCTCCTCTGATGGCTGCAAGCGTATCCACATGAAACGTGCCTCTGGGTCTCTGGCTACCACCTGTACCCTGTGCTGTAACGACTGTCTATAGAGCACGGCTACTCCTCCTGATCCTCGTGTGGTGTGCTATCTCATCTGACGGCGGTGAGCTGACTCCCACATATAGCCCTCAATCCTCGGTAGGCTCCTCCCCGGGCTCTCGTGTGTCTCTGTCAAGAAGATAATTGACAATGTCTCTTCCCTCCATCACCTCCTCAAGGTGCCCTGGATGTGTCCATAAAGATCCATTGCAGTTCCAGACTGCAATGTGCACCTCCTGCGGTGCTGTCTCATAGGCCGCGAATCCCTAGTCAATGGGCCGTCCATCAATGATGATCCGACCGTCTCTGTAGAGGGCACGATGTCCCTCTCGTCTGGCCTGGAGGACACGTGGCATGCATGCCCGTCTGTGCCCTACCTGCATCCGTGTGAGGTCATCATCCAAATAGATGGGGGTGCCCTGTGTAGTGCGTAGTACCGCCCGTCGTCTGAGAAAGTCTCTCCTCCTGGCCTCATCTGAGAACTGAAGGATAAGTGCTCTTCTCCGTGTGGTGTCCCGTCCTGCTCTCCATACTCTGGTGAAAGGGAGAGGCTCATCCGCGCGGTATCCAAGTAATGTGCACAAGCGACGCCCGTCCTGCTCAGGTGATCCGTCTGTCTCTGTGAGGCCGGAGACGCGAACATTGAGCCTGCGGGCCTGTCGCATCCGCTCCTCCTCAATGGTGGTATGCACTATGTGGATCTCCTCATGGTGGTTGTTCTTCTTTGCCTCCTGTCGAAGGTTCTTTTTGACAACCTCGACCCATCCATCTTTCTTAGTCTCAAGCTCGTTCTGCACCACCTCCATACACTCCTTCTTGATAGTCACCCGAATGTCCTCTAGATGTGGAGCGATATCCCCCTCCTCGTGCATGCTGTCCAGTTTCGTTTTCATATTAGTAAGCGCAGTGTGCAACTCCTCCAGGT
This sequence comes from Ceratopteris richardii, assembly GCA_020310875.1. NCBI lineage: Eukaryota > Viridiplantae > Streptophyta > Polypodiopsida > Polypodiales > Pteridaceae > Ceratopteris > Ceratopteris richardii. The sequence goes on along the minus strand of CM035423.1, from coordinate 3,431,214 downwards.
CCCGTGAGTGCTGCTTGCGGGTAGTGAGAAGCTCTTCCCGAAGGGATTCGTTTTCCTTCTCCAAGGTTGCCACCTTCGCTTCGAGGGCGACAACTCTACGGGTAACCCCGTTCAGTGCAGAATCTCCTTCTTTCTTGTGTTTTCCTATCAACTCTCGGAGGGCATGCTCTAAGGTGGCCAACTGTTCGTCCAGCTTGGGAGCCATGAGAGAGAGAGAGAGAGAGAGAGAGAGAGAGAGAGAGAGAGAGAGAGAGAGAGAGAGAGAGAGAGAGAGAGAGAGAGAGAGAGAGAGAGAGAGAGAGAGAGAGAGAGAGAGAGAGAGAGAGAGAGAGAGAGAGAGAGAGAGAGAGAGAGAGAGAGAGAGAGAGAGAGAGAGAGAGAGAGAGAGAGAGAGAGAGAGAGACTAGGTTTGAACTAGGGTTAGGTACGGATTAGGGTTAAGGTTTCAAGAGGATCCTAAAAAAGAGGAGGTTCAGGGTCGGCAAGGATTGGCTTAGGGTTAGGCTTGGGTTTCTTAGGGTTTGAGATTAGGGTTAGGTTAAGGGTTGAGTTCTCAAGTTAAGGTTAGGGTTCAGGTTCGGTTTAGGGGTAGGTTTAAGGTTAGGTTTAGGAATGCTAGGAGGCTCAAGACGATGGTGTTGGGGGCGACGAAGGGGGGCAGATCCATGGTCGATCTCTACACAAACCCTAATGGGCAGACGGCTGACGGTTGATGTGGTCAGAGGGCAGAGGGCTTCAAGAGGGGCAGAGGAGGTCGACGGGTTTAGGGTTTTGCGCAGCAGGTCGACGGGATGAATGGGGGCAGCCGGTCGCGAGAGAGAGAGGTTCTGAATGCATGCACTTCTCCTAATCGGACGGTATGGTGCAGAGCTTGCGACCGGTTTAGGGTTTCGAATTCGACGGTCTGCTGCGACAGAGGCAGTGGCGGGAGACTGCGACAGAGACCTGCGACGGGTTTAGGGTTTCGAATGTCTGCTGCGACAGAGACAGTGGCGGGAGCTTCTGCTGCTGCTGCTGCTGCTGCTGCTGCTGCTGCTGCTGCTGCTGCTGCTGCGAGAGAGAGAGAGAGAGAGAGAGAGAGAGAGAGAGAGAGAGAGAGAGAGAGAGAGAGAGAGAGAGAGAGAGAGAGAGAGAGAGAGAGAGAGAGAGAGAGAGAGAGAGAGAGAGAGAGAGAGAGAGAGAGAGAGAGAGAGAGAGAGAGAGAGAGAGAGAGAGAGAGAGAGAGAGAGAGAGAGAGAGAGAGAGAGAGAAAGTCATATTAACGTCTTCTGGAGGCCAAACTTGGCCTATGAGACAAAAAACCATGTACAAGTGTAGTAACCGTGTGTAGAGGATGAAATGAAATAAAAGGTATATCGCAACACAAAGATATATAAGGCTGGAAAAGGATGGGAAGATGTGGCTCTGACTCCGAAGATAGTGGCCACCTAATACATGGGGGATATGTGAGTAAAAGTGTGAGTAAAACACCCTAGCTACTGGTGAATGGGTGGGGGTGGGTGTAGTATGTGGTACATCGGGGGTGGTATGAGTCCCTCCTGAAGGAAGACAACCCATGGGGTGGTGGTGCACCTATGCTCCATCATGTGGTCGTAGGCTGTCCTGATGCGTGAGATATCCTCCTGATATAGTCGTGGTCGATGATATCTGCCCATGCGTGGTCGGCGCCGTGCTCTCTGTGCTGCTGCCTGGTGGAGCGTGAGCCCTATGGATGGACCTGTTTGATGTAGCTCAGCTCGCTGAAAAAACTGTGTAATGGTTTGCTGCGTACTCACTCGTGGCTGATGTGTGGGCTGGAGTGACCGATCTCGCCTCTCGTATGCTGCCGCGAGGAAGCGTTCCAAGCGTCACTGATCTCCCATAGTCATGCATAACGGGAGTGGCTCCTCTATCTGGAACTGTGCTCGTAGGTCTAAGTATGCCGGGCATCTGATAACAAAATGCTCCTCACTCTCTACCTCTGTCTCACATACTGGGCACCACCTCTCCTCACGGAGGACTCCCTTGGATCGACCCCTCTCAATCTCGAGCTGATGTGATGAAACCCGGAGCTGCCCAATGACGACTCAAAGGTGGTGGGGTAGATATGTCTGCATGTATCTCGGAATCTCGATGAAGCCCTCGTCCGATATATGTAGAAAATGCTCACGGTAATAGAGCATTTTCGTTGGCAATGTATCCCTAGGGCTCACCCATGTCCTCTGTATGTATGTATGCCATATCTCCTGACAAATGATCCTATTCCTCTCCTGATGAAAGAGCGAGTAGGTGGGTGCATGTGAGTCGTACTGTAGTGGTGGTAGCCTCTCTATGTCAAAGCCATGGTGGGCCAGCCAGTCTCGTGTCTGTGCATACCATGAGGAGGTGTCGCCTGCCAATGCCATGTCCCATGATGCCTTGAAAGCCCGATAAGCAATGCGCTCTGTATCCATGCTGCGGAGTCTGTGTAATAGGCATACTGTCTGGAATAGTGCCTCAACTAGCATCGGTGATGCAGCGAGCTCTGCTCTAATGATATCATGTGGTACTGAAGGCTTGCTGCGGATAAGTCTAGAAATCATGAGGATCTGTGGCCTCTCTAATGATGTCCATACTGATGTGGCTAATCCTGGTCCCCATATGTCTGCCCCATACATGAGTGCTAGTGTAACCAAAGTGTCGAAGAGCCACCCCTTTGTGCGGGGCTCCTGAAAATATGCCTAGTGGCACTGTCTCTCCATCAAGGCAAGTGCTCCATACCCATGTGTGATGCGGTCACGTGTAGCCTGAGACATAGAGAAGACCCCTGATGCTGCTGTAAATGTCACTCCGAAGTAAACATATGATCCGACCACCTCAATCGGTCCACCCGCTTCTGTGAACAAACTATGTCTGCGTACCTGTGCTGATGTATGAAAGATCATGACCTTGGTTTTACCAAGGTTCACAGATAACCCTATGTGTGTGCAAAAGTCATCTAGGCCATGTAGATGATGCTGTAGGCCTTCTGCAGACTCTGAAACCAGTACAATATCATCGGCGTATAAAAGAATATGGACAGTGGACCCGCGTACCTCAATGCCATCACCCCCCTGCTGTTGTATGTAGTCCACTATCTCATCAATGTAGAGACCAAAGAGGGTGGGTGAAAGAGGGCATCCTTGCTTCACCCCGATAGTGCTAGCAAGTGGATGAGATAAGCCCCCTGCACATCTGACTCTGCCAGATACTCTCTCGTATAAGGCATAGATCCCCCATATCATCTCCTCTGGAGCTCCGATATCAAGTAGTCGTCTGAAGAGTCGTCCCTTGGGAACGGTGTCAAATGCTTTGCGGAAGTCCACAAAGCAGCAATATAATCTCCTCTTCCTCACCCTTGCCTGGTCGATCAGGCATCTCAGAGTGAAGATGTGGTCAATGGTAGAGTAATCTTGTCTGAAGCCGGCCTGTCTTGGAGCCCTGATACCCTTCCTCTCAGCGAGAGTACTCAACTCTGTCTCCAGTACTGCCCCATATAACTTGGCCAATATAGGGCGAATCATGATCATCCGGTATGTAGCTGGATCCATAGTATCTCTTGACTTATGAATGGGCACTATGGTGTGCTCAGTCCATGAGTCAGGGAACCCTTCAACCAGTGCACGGTTGAAGAGGTGGGCAATGAGCGGTGCAAGAGTCGTGCCTCCGTAGATGAGGTGCTCGGCCTGTAAACCGAAAAGGTCATGGGCCCTGCCATGCTCTAGACGGGAAATAGCGCGTCCCATCATAATGGGTGTAAAGAAGTCAGATGTAGTAGGACGTGAGCTCAGTGGTCTGGGAATGGGGGGCTGATCTGGGATCTCATATAGGCTATGTGCATAGCTATGCCAAGTGCTCGGGTCTCGGATGGGTGTCTGCTGTCTCCTCTCTCTCAAATGTCGCCATGCCACTGCACTGTCTCGACTCATGAGTAAATGATAAATATCCCAGTACTGTCTCTCCTCCCAATCTCGCCATTTGCGGCGAGTAAGGCTCTGCATGCGACGCTGTGCTTGTGTGTGTGTAATATCTGTTGGGGATAAAGCCCCAAGGACTCTCCTTTTGTATATTTTGACCCTTCCATGTGAAAGCTCTCTTCGAGAGCTTTCCAGACATATTTTTGTTATATTTTTTGGACCCCAAATTGGGGAGTTATAGGCATTTACATTATTTGTATGACTTTTGGTCATTGGCCATGTGTGAACATGCCCAAATGACCTAAAAGTCACTTATCAATAAGACTTGGTCCCAAATCTCTCATAACTTGATTGGGACTTCTTCAACTTCACTTTCTCCATCTTCTTCTCCAAATTTCTGCGCAGGTTTCTCTCTCTACTTTCTCTCTCCTCATGTAGCAGCCCACTCCCTTTGCGTTTGGAGCAACTGAGCACACCACGACGTAGCTCTCCGCGGCCTCTTTCAACTGGTATCAGAGCATTGAGTTGTTCCATCGTGACAAAGTTGCTCGAAGTGCTTTTTTACTTCAGCCTATGTTAAGCTGAAGGTGTTTTCTTGCATTTGGGAGAATTTCATCGCGAAAAACCTTCTTTTTTCGCGATAAAAGTGCTGTTTTTGGAGGATTACTTCAGCCCGGAGCAAAGCTGAAGCAAATTTTGTGCTTTTTAGAGAGTTTCATCGCGAAGAATCTCTTCTATTCTTCTTTTTGTATCCCCACAGGTCATTTTCAGCATCCACATTGCTGAGTTTTTCATCTACAGGTCTTTTGTGGCAGAAATTCTCTCTCATTTCAAGTGGGAGGACATGTACAAATATTGAGGAAGTGCATACTTGCTGGAAACTTATTACAGAAGGTCATTTCTCTGATTTTACAGGTCATATTGCTGCAAAAATTGGGGCTTTTGTGAAAACAAGCACCCATTGCCTTGGTTTTACATCTATGTATGCCTTTTGTGGTTGAAAACCAACAAATTTGTTGTTTTTGATGCAATTTCAGCTTGCTGGAATTTTCTGAAATTTTATGCAAAAAATTTCAGAAATTGATTTTTGCAAGTTTCGAACAGTTTTTGGGCTTAATTTCTCAGCTATAGTCTTGTAAGGTAATTGCGCACATGACAACAGGTGAATTTTACCTTTTTTGGTGAAATTTTGAAGCTCTTAGTGTGCAAACATGACCTCTACCTCCTCTGATGTCAAAAGCTTGTTTGAGATCAAGAGATTTGAAGGTAATGGTTTCGATTTTGTGGAAAGAGAGAATGTTGGGCATCCTCTTTCTTAAAGATTATGAAGGGGCTCTTGAGGAAGTCAAGCCTGAAGATATGACAGATGAAGCATGGATGAACCTAAACAAGAAAGCCATCACTTACATCAAGATGGTTGTATCATATGAAATCTTAGTGGATTTGAAAGGCCTTACAACTGCTTTTGAGGAATGGGAGAAGCTGAAAGCCACTTATGAAAATACCACGCCTGTAAATCAAGTGCATCTTATGCGTAAGCTAGTATGTATGCAGCTTGATGAGTCAAAAAGTGCGGCTTAGCACTTATCTTCGTTTACAGGTACTCTTTCACAATCGAAAGACTTTGGATTACCTCCATTTGATGATAAGCTTAAGGCCATCTTCTTGTTGATGACCTTACCTGATTCATGGGAAACATTGGTTGTTTCACTTTCTAATAGCCCCAGTCTTACCTTTGATGGTGTAAGGGGTTCTATTTTGAATGAGGAAATCAAGAGGAAAGCTAGTGGAGAGGGAAGTGGTTCAACCAATGTGGCTAGAGGAAGAACAGAAAAGAAAAGTGGAAATGTCCAGAGGAACAGGAGCAAAAGCAAAGGCAAGGCTGAAGTGACTTGTTATCAGTGTGGTAGGAAAGGTCACAAGAAGCCTGATTGCAGATTTTATAAAGCTGAACTAGAAAGAAAGAAGAACACAGGTGACAGGAAGAAAAAGGACACCAAGAATGAAGCACATGATACCTCAAAGGACAAAGACAAAGAGAAGGCCAATGTGGCCTCTAGTGCCATCATTGAGGAGCTATCAGATGCAGAAGATATACTTTGTGCTACTATGGAAGCAGAGCATGCTGAAGTTATTGATGCTTCTATTAATATTCATGCACAAGATATGCAGATCACAAAGAGGGATTTGATTGATGCCTTGCTTACTGTGAATGATGCTTTGTCACAAACATGGATTGTAGATTCAGGTGCATCGTTTCATGTAACTCCTATTAAGGAGTGTTTCACTACCTTTCATGCAGGCAGCCATAGACATGTATATCTTGGAAATAACCATGCTTGTTCTATTGAAGGTATTGGCACAGTGCATCTCACAGTGGATGGTACCAATGAGCTGGTTTTGCATGATGTAAGGTATGTACCAAGCATCAAGAAAAGCTTATTGTCTCTTGGGCAAATGGATATGCATGGATATACTACCCTCTTTGAGAAGGGGTCATGGAAGCTTATCAAAGGCTCTAGGCTGATTGTTAAAGGTACAAAGAAAGGGACTCTTTATTGCTTGCATGGTAAAGCCTTGCTGGGCAAGTTTATTGCTTTGGCTGAAATCCATTCACATATGGAATTATGGCATAAAAGGCTTGGTCACATGAGCCAAAAAGGCCTTCATATACTATGTAATTTGGACAAGTTTGATGCTAAAGGCTCAAAACTTGATTTTTGTAATGAATGCCAATATGGTAAGCAAGTAAAGAATTCCTACTACTCTGGTGTCTCTCGTAAGTCTAATGTGCTTGATCTTGTTCATTCTGATGTTTGTAGCATGCCCACAAAATCTATGGGGGGTGATTTTTACTTTGTTTCTTTTGTTGATGATTACTCTAGGAAGGTTTGGGTATATTTGTTAAAATCTAAAGATGAAGCCTTTGCTGCATTTAAGAAATTTCATGCATTTGTGACCACTCAAACAGGTAGAAAGCTGAAATGCTTACGTACAGATAATGGGGGTGAGTTTATAAGTGCTGAATTCAATAGATTTTGGTATTAAGAGGAAGCTAACAGTCCCATACAGCCCCTCTTCCAACGGTGTGGTTGAAAGGTACAATAGGACTTTATGTGAGAGGGTGAGATGCATGCTGTCCAGAGCTAATCTCCCTCATGGATTTTGGGAAGAGGCTTTGAAAACTGCAGTTCATGTTTGCAATCGATCCCCTCATATGTCCTTAAAAGGTGGCATTCCAGAAGAGGTTTGGTCTGGCAAACCAACTTCATATGACCACCTACGCATCTTTGGTTGTGATGCTTTTGTGCATATAAGGCTTGAGTTGAGAAGCAAGTTAGATGCAAAGTCCATGAAAGGAATCTTCATGGATTATGGAGATGAAGGTGAAATGGGCTACAGGATTTGGCTACCTCAACTCAAGAAGGTAATACCCAGCCGAGATGTTGTATTTAATGAGGCAAGGCTGCTAAAAAACAATTGTGCCTCTAAAGATGACCATAAAAGAGTCAAATTTCAGCATGTACAGCCACCAATTAAATATGATATGAACCCTCGGGATGCACCGCATATGGCTGGAAATGACAATGAGCCCGTGGTTATTGAACCAGATGATGTTGGACAGCAAAATGATGATCCTGAAGGGCATATGCAGCCACCTATTCATGCTGAAAACAAGGCTGGAAATGATGTAGAGCAGCCTGTTAACAATGAAGAAGTTAATGTACCTCCTGATGTAGATCCATTGCCTGGTGATGTGGATCATTGGGTAAGAAGATCTATACGTCCTAGGAGGCCAGTGACTAGATATGATCCCTCTATACATTATATTATGTTATCAGATGAGGGTGAGCCTCTTACTTATAAAGAGGCAAAGCTATGTGAGCACAAGAAGAAGTGGGAGTTAGCCATGAAGGAAGAGATAAAGGCCTTGCATGCAAATGATACTTGGGATTTGGTTGAGTTACCCAAAGGAAGGAAAGCCATTCCGAACAAGTGGGTGTACAAAATCAAAACTGTTGATGGCAAACCCAAGTATAAGGCAAGGCTGGTTGCTAAGGGATATGCCCAAAAAGAGGGCATTGATTTCCAAGAAGTGTTCTCTCCAGTGGTGAAAATGACCACTTTACGTGTGTTGTTTGCTCTCATAGCTGTCTTGGATTTGGAATTATTCCAAATGGATGTTAAAACAGCCTTTTTGCATGGTGATTTAGATGAAGAGCTGTACATGAAACAACCAGAAGGATATGCCATTCCTGGAAAAGAGCATCTGGTATGCAAACTGAAAAGGAGCTTATATGGGCTGAAACAGGTCCCCAGACAATGATATAAGAAGTTTGATGCATTTATGCTCAAACATGGGTTTAAAAGAAGCCATGCAGATCACTGTTTGTACACCAAAAAGGATGAAGATGGAAGCCCAATTATTCTTGTACTGTATGTAGATGATATGCTGCTGGCTGGGAAGAAAAAGAGCACTCTGAATGCTCTAAAACAGCAGCTGAACTCTGCATTCTCAATGAAAGACCTTGGGGAAGCTGAGCATATTCTTGGTATGCGTATAAAAAGGGATAGACAGCAGCATACTTTGCAGGTATCCCAAGAAAAGTACATTGAAAAAGTGCTGGACAGATTTAATGTGGCTGATGCTAAGCCTCTTGGAGTGCCATTGCAGCCACATGTGAAGCTTTCCAAGGATGACTGTCCCAAAAATGATGATGCAGCCAATTACATGAAGAGTGTTCCATATGCATCAGCTTGTGGTTCACTTATGTATGCTATGTGTTGGATTTAGCCTGTCGTGTCCCGATGAGTCCCCTCACTTTTGGGGAAGCTCTCAAAGCTCAGAACTCGAGGAGAATCTCTTCTGAGATGTGCGCGAGCACGGAGATACACTAGTTCGAAAATCCGCCCAGCCTCGTAATGCTAATTAGTTACTCTCTCTCTCTCTCTTCATAATTGTGAGTCATCCCCCCACATGGCTTCACACATGGGTGCCACATGGCCCTCATGTGTGAGCCCACCTAATAATAAACTTAGAGGTGGTTCACACCTCCCTTAGGGGTACTCCATGACATTTCCTTCCCCTTAGCTCCATTTTTGTCCTCAAAAATGGTATTGGAAGGTCTAATAGAAAGAGAGAACTAATAATAACACTACTCCCACTATATCCCCATGTATAGAAATACATGGTCCTGTCTCCGTGTTGTTTCCCCATATCCTTCCCCTTAAGAAAACTCTTGGGAAGGTAACGTGAAACTGGGAAACCGTCTCTGAAGGGTGCTAACCCGCTCCCATGTGGCACTATCTTCTGAACTATCTTTCCACTTTACTAGACACTCTTTATACAAGTGACTCCTCGTCCGTTTCTCTCGAGTGCGTAGTATGCTCTCTGGCTCATGTGGAATAGATTGCACAGAAATAGGTTCTACTACCTCACTATCTGGAATGAGGTTGTCAGATTCACCCAGCCTTTTCTTAAGCCGGCTAACATGAAAAACTGGATGGATTTGACTATTCTCTAGAAGTTGGAGTTGGTAAGCCATCTTTCCTATTCTCTTAAGTATTTGGAAAGGTCCACAATACCTAGGAGATAATTTTGGACAAGGTCCCGTCTTCATGGTTTCAGACCTAGATGGAACTCTAAGATAGACTTGCTCTCCTACCTCAAAGTTGATATCTCTTCTTTGAGGGTCAGCATAGGCTCTAGCCCTATCCTGAGCTTTCCTAATGCTGTCCTTAGCAAGTCTAAGCATATCATTCATTTCTTCCAAGAAGTCCTTTGCAGCTTGAACTTTTTCATTCTGCAAGCCAACTGCATAAGGAGCCCTTGGCTGAAACCCATACATAAGCATAAATGGACTATGCCCAGTGGAAGAGTGCTTGGCACTATTATATGCAAACTCTACTATAGGTAAGTACTCTTCCCAATTAGTTTGCCTTTCATTCACATATGCTCGAAGCATATCCTCTAGGATTTGGTTAACCCTTTCTGTTTGCCAATCCGACTGTGGATGCTCAACCGTACTCATGCTAAGCTTTGTATCCAACCTTTTGAAGACCGCTCTCCAAAAGTGGCTAGTAAACTTCCTATCCCGATCAGAAACTAGGTCTAAAGGAAGACCATATAACCGGTATAGGTTCTCTACAAAGAGTCTAGCCAACTCAGGTGTCTTCACTGTAGTACGTGTCGGAATAAACCTAGCCATTTTGGTTAACCTATCCACAATTACCCAGACCGAGTCGTGCCCTCTCTGTGTCTTAGGTAATCCGACTATAAAGTCCATGGAGATACTCTCCCACTTCCCATTGGGAATATCCAATGGGTGGAGTAGCCCTCCAATCCTCAACCTCTCAGCTTTGTTGACCTGGCATTTATTGCACTTAAGCACATACTCTAGGACGTCCTTATGAAGTCGAGGCCAATAAAACTGCCTCTTAACAAGATCATAAGTCTTGTTAACTCCTGGGTGTCCCGCACTATGTGTGTCATGACATTCATATAAAATATGCCGTCTCATCTCAGTATCTCTAGGGACACACACCTTACCTTTATATAACAGATATCCATCTTGGACATTGTAATTCTTCCACTTGAACCCTTCTTGAGTACCCGTCGATACTCCATCCTCACTGGAAACCCGTATATCACAATCCCCATTCTCTATGGCTTCCCAAATCTCGGAATATTTATGATCAAGTCTACATTTCCCTCTAATAGACTCAAGTAGCTCACTAGTGATCTGAGTAAAACTCAGTCCATTGAGCATAGGCATGCGGCTAAGTGAATCAGCCACCACATTAAACTTTCCCTTCCTATACCTAAGCTCATAATCAAACTCTTGAAGGGTCTCTGCCCATCGGGCCTTACGACCTTTAAGGTCTGTTTGATTAGAGAGCCACTTAATGCTCTCTTGATCAAACACTATCGTAACTTTGGCACCATATAAATAATGACGCCACTTCTTCAAAGCATGGACTATTGCATACAACTCCTTCTCATAGACGGAGTAATTCTTTTGAGCCGGTTCTAGTTTCTTGCTCTCAAAAGCTATTGGTCGACCATCCTGTACTAAAACCGCTCCTATAGCAAAATCACTCGCGTCAGTCTCAACCACAAATGGTTTATTGGGATCTGCTATATGTAAAAGTGGAGCTGTAGCAATTGCTACCTTCAACTTTTCCATACTTTGCTTTTGTTCGTCTCCCCAATGAAAGGCTTTCCCTTTCCCTTTAAGTTGTTCCGTCATCGGAACAGCAATTTTGGCATAATTCTTAATGAATTTTCGATAGAAACCTGATAAACCTAGAAAGATTTGCAGCTCCTCCAGGTTCCGTGGATGTGGCCATTCCATAATAGCCGTTACTTTTTCAGGATCCATCTGGATTCCATCCTGGGAGACTATATGCCCAAGGTATCTAACCTCTGTCTTGAAAAATTCACACTTTGACTCTTTAGCAAAGAGCGAATTTTCCCTTAGCACTTGAAATACTTTTCTCAAGTGTTCCAAGTGCTCCTCTTCTGATGCACTATAGATCAGAATGTCATCCAAAAAGTCTACTACAAAATGTCCTAGATAATGCCGTAAAACACTATTCATGAGTTTCATGAAAGTGGCAGGAGCATTGGTGAGACCAAAAGGCATCACCAAAAACTCATAGTGCCCATATCTAGTCCTAAATGCAGTTTTAGGGACATCCTCTGCCCTAATCCTGATTTGATGATATCCTGATCTAAGGTCAAGCTTGGTAAAATACCTAGCTTGATGTAACTGATCAAATAGATCTTCCAATCTAGGCATTGGAAATCTATTTTTGATAGTTACCTTATTAAGTGCTCTATAATCTATACATAGTCTCATAGAGCCATCTTTCTTTTTAACTAGGAGCATTGGCGATGCCCATGGTGAGTTACTAGGTTTGATGAAGCCTTTATCTAAATAATCTTGCAATTGCTTCTCAACCTCCTCATGCTGAGAAACACTAAGCCTATAAGGTGGTCTACAAATAGGGTTAGTGTTAGTAACAATCTCTATGGCATGGTCAATGTCCCCTCTCTCAGGTGGTAGCCCTCTGGGTAAGTCAGTGGGAAAAACATCTCTGTACTCAAACATAAGATCCTTAAAACTTTTAACCACACACTCTTGCAAAAAAGAATAGTAGAAAGTCCTGTTCATATTTACATTCAAAGCATGAAAATATACATCAGATGAGCTGTCTGTACAATGCTCCATATCATGACTATACAATAAAAACATATCCTGTACATGCTCTGAACAACAGAGACTATACAACTCTAATGATGAGATGAGAGGTGCACTAGGTACATCTCTCTCTCCCTGAATATAAACTTTACTTCCATTCTTTTCAAACTCGAGTGTGTTATTTTGATAACTGCGTTTAAGTGTATCTCCTAACCCCCATAGCCACTCTCTTCCTAAGACTAGATCTGTCCTCTCCATGTTCATAATTTGGAAGTCCATATGATCTGTATAATCCTGTATCTTGACTTCCAAATTGGATACCATAGTATCCCATATTCTTTTATCTTGCCCTTGCATCATAGATACAATGTATTTATGTGCACTAGGCTGCTGGGGAATCTTCAATTTCTTGACCAAAGCATAGTTTATGAAATTATGAGTTTCAGAGTCATCTATCATGACTCGCACCCTGGTCCCGTATACACTACCATGTAGCTTGACTAAGTCATGTGGTCCAAACTGCGGTGACCACAATGACTGAGTCAAACAACACGTGTGCTCTATATCCTCGTGCATCACCTCCACTCCCTTGCAGCTAGAGCTTCCATGAATGGGAAGGGTCTGCACTAGGTGGACCGCCTTTTTGCCCCTTTCAGGAGCCGTACTAGACTCTGGTCCTTTCTTCTTTTCTTCCCCCTTCTTGAGTGGACAGTTCCACTGCGAATGACTAGGGGATAGGCACCTAAAACACAGGTTCTCTCTTTTGGCCTTCTCAAACTGGTCTGTGGATAGCTTAGGCCCTTGTGATCTTTGTTTTTTAATAAAAACCTTGTTTTTCCCAAAAGGCAACTTTTTCTTAAATTTAGTGGTGCTAAGAGGTTTAAGGGGCTGATCCGTCTCCATAGGAGTATACTGAGGACGGTTATGGTCCTCATATATCTGTGCATATTTGATCGCCTCCTCAAACGTCTTAGGCGCATTCCTCCTAACTTCCCTCTTTATGGCTTTATCCAAGCCCCTAACAAACCCTCTGGTTTTCTGAAAATCATCTAGACCCTTAAGCTTCAAAGTGATCTCTCTATAGTGGGATAGATAGACTGAAAGAGGCCTGCCTCTTTGAGTAATCCTATCCCACTCATCCCAATTCCTCTCCTCTTCATTTTCAGGAAGAAACTTTTTTAGGAAAAGAGTCTCAAACTGAGTCCAGTCACTAGGGATAGAGTTCGCCTCCTTAAGACTCATCCACCACTTATAAGCACGTGGGCCGAGGGAAAGACTCGCCTCTAGCACACGATACTCAGGTGGGGTGCCCTTCAATTGATGCAAATCATGCCACTTTTGTAAAAAAGTGTAGATTGCATCCTTATTCCTGTCTCGGTCATCCCCCGTGAAGGTAGGTGGCTTCAAGTCTTTCAGGAGGGGAGCTTCCCTAGAGCTCTCTCCTTTATGCTTACTAGGAAGAGAGGTCTCTTTCCTAGTAATCTCTAGAGGAATGGTAGGAGTCTCTCTTTCCTTCCTAGCTAGGAAAGAGATGACACTAGTCTCAAGGGAGATCATTTGAGACTTAAGCTGCTGTATAAGAGATGTAATGCTACCCAAATCTTTCTCTAACTTAAGGGTTTGCTCTTTCAAATCAATGAATTGGTCACGAGTGACAAATTCATCTATAAGCTCTTCATAAGTATACTCTTGCTGTGAAGGCTCTTTTTCTTCTAAATTCTCTTCTATTTCTTGCCCTAACTCTACTTCTTCCATCCTAGCATCAGGATCCTCTAGTTGCTTTCTAGGTGGAGAAGTGGTCTCAACTACTTGTTTGCCTTTAGTTTCCATGTTTAAGTACCCTTCCCCAGTTTGCTAACTAGAGTGTATGAAAATGAATGGAAGTAGAGTTTAAATATGCAAGAAGAAGAGAAATATAACACAAGAGCACTTCCCTGATACAAAGTAGAGTTGCGGAAGCGTAATCCAAGTGGTCTTTGATGCTTCAAGCCGCTGATTTTGATTCCTCGCCAGTCCCAAAAGAAAATTGGAAATGTCCGCTTGGTCCGGGGAGGTTTTAGACACCATAAACCATCCAAAACAACACCAAAAGTGTGTAGAAAAAACCTCAAACGGGCAAACAGAGTGCAACTGAATAATTTCAGAGATATTCCAATCCTCGCCAATCCACAAATTGTTGCCCAGCACCTGCACTTCAAGAATTTGAGACTATCCTAAGTGAAAAAATTGGATTTGGAGTCCGGATGATGAAAAACTAGGCCCGGGAGTGGCCGCCTAGTTCTTGCTGAAGCGCTGCAGAGAGATTTTGATGGGGCAAATCTCGTCCAAATCCAACACTGATGGTCTCTGAGCGAAGCTTAGAAATGTAGCTTCGAAACGTGACCAAGATTTTTGAAATCCGATATGGTATGAAGAAGATATGGTGCGGAGAAGTCGGGTATGTCACTGATGGGAAGCAAAAAGGTTCATCTTCATAAAGGGATGACTTTGAGAAGCTCAAAACTGAGTGACTGAAGCTTTTTGAATCAATCCAAATCCCTTACCCCATCTCCACAACCCATAATACATGTATACATTATGATTTTTACAAAATACTTGGCTCATCATATGCTTTCCATCTCCCGAAAATTAGGAAAAACTTCGAAAAATCAACTCCAAACTAACTTTTGTTATTCTCTGAGATGGGCATCTTCGTGAAGCAGCGAGCTGAAGGTATATAATCCCATATGCGGGTGCATACAGCAAGGATATGGGTATATATATAAGGCTAAAAGGGCATACCCTTCATCCTTGAGGAGGGGAGGAGGGACTTGGTCCTCTCAGCCGCTGCGCTCTGCTGTATACTCCGGTCGTCCGTCTTGTTGACCGTCTGATCGTTCGCGTCAGCTTTCCTCTGGCCGCCCGTCGCCTGGGACGCCTCGGTATGCGTGTTGTTTACTCCTGTTGCGTGGCGCGTCCGTCGCTTGTTCCCTGGCTCGGATACCAATGTTGGATTTAGCCTGTCGTGTCCCGATGAGTCCCCTCACTTTTGGGGAAGCTCTCAAAGCTCAGAACTCGAGGAGAATCTCTTCTGAGATGCGCGCGAGCACGGAGATACACTAGTTCGAAAATCCGCCCAGCCTCGTAATGCTAATTAGTTACTCTCTCTCTCTCTCTTCATAATTGTGAGTCATCCCCCCACATGGCTTCACACATGGGTGCCACATGGCCCTCATGTGTGAGCCCACCTAATAATAAACTTAGAGGTGGTTCACACCTCCCTTAGGGGTACTCCATGACACTATGGTTGCCACTCGGCCAGACATTGCTCATGCATTGGGAGTTGTTAGCAGGTTCATGGCTAATCCTGGTAGAGCTCATTGAATCTATCTTGAGATATTTGAAAGGGACCAACAATAAATGCTTATGTTATGGAAAGGGTCCATTGGAGTTAAAAGGATTTTGTGATTCAGATATGGAAGGTGATGTGGATACACGCAAGTCCACAAGTGGCTATGTATACATCCTTACGGGTGGAGCTATTTCATGGTGCTCTAGACTTCAGAGGATAGTTGCACTATCTACTACAGAGGCTGAATATATTTCAGCCACAGAGGCTTCCAAAGAAGCCATTTGGTTAGCCCGCCTGTGCAGTGAGTTTGGGATGCCTGAAAAGGCACCTGTCCTTGGATGTGATAGCCAGAGTGCCATATGTTTGGCAAAGAATGCCACGTTTCATGCTCGCACAAAGCATATTGATGTGAGATACCACTTCATCAGAGAGGTATTAGAGGATGGCCTCATCACTTTGATCAAGGTCAATACTTCACAGAATCCTGCAGATGCTCTCACGAAGTGTCTACCCAAGGCACAACATCAGCTATTTATACAATGGTGGGAGTTAGCTTAGCTTAAAGGAGCCTCCTTGGTCCTTTAAGTGGGAGGTTGTTGGGGATAAAGCCCCAAGGACTCTCCTTTTGTATATTTTGACCCTTCCATGTGAAAGCTCTCTTCGAGAGCTTTCCAGAAATATTTTTGTTATATTTTTTGGACCCCAAATTGGGGAGTTATAGGCATTTACATTATTTTTATGACTTTTGGTCATTGGCCATGTGTGAACATGCCCAAATGACCTAAAAGTCACTTATCAATAAGACTTGGTCCCAAATCTCTCATAACTTGATTGGGACTTCTTCAACTTCACCTTCTCCATCTTCTTCTCCAAATTTCTGCACAGGTTTCTCTCTCTACTTTCTCTCTCCTCATGCAGCAGCCCACTCCCTTTGCGTTTGGAGCAACTGAGCACACCACGACATAGCTCTCCTCGGCCTCTTTCAATATCCCCTCTATGCTCTAAGATGCGTAGGTGCTTTCGTAGCTCGCGGCAATCTGCATCATACCAGCTGTTCTGAGGCATGGAACCTGTGCGTGCAGGGTGTGTATGTGTGCGGTGTGGGAAACTGCAGAGAGCTGAGTCGTGTAGGATGGTGGTAAACTGTGATGTAAGTGTGTCCAAGGGTGAGAGTGGATCGAGGGAGAGTAGGCGGGTGTGTAAATGGTATGCATAAACGTGTGAGAGCTCGTGTGTGAAGTGTATCGTAATGTGTGTCTCAGTGGGTGAGGGAGGGTCTAATGGAATAGGAGATGAGAGTGTGAATGTGATAAATATATGGTCAGCACCAAGTGGGCGTCGTCCAATAGTAAGTGAGGTGATGAGTGAAGCTCCAGAGGTGGTACCCAAAATGTAGTCGACTGTGCTCTCACCTCCCTCGTGAGGGAAGCAAGTAAGACCGCCCGAGCCTGGCCAACGATGCATCCCGTTATATATATATATATGTATATATATGTATATATATATATATATATATATATATATATATATATATATATATATATATATATATATATATATAGATAGATAGATAGATAGATAGATAGATAGATAGATAGATAGATAGATAGATAGATAGATAGATAGAGAGAGAGAGAGAGAGAGAGAGAGAGAGAGAGAGAGAGAGAGAGAGAGAGAGAGAGAGAGAGAGAGAGAGAGAGAGAGAGAGAGAGAGAGAGAGAGAGAGAGAGAGAGAGAGAGAGAGAGAGAGAGAGAGAGAGAGAGAGAGAGAGAGAGAGAGAGAGAGAGAGAGAGAGAGAGAGAGAGAAAGAGAGTCATATTAACATCTTCTGGAGGCCAAACTTGGCCTATGAGACAAAAACCATGTACAAGTCTAGTAACCCTGTGTAGAAGATGAAATGAAATAAAAGGTATATCGCTACACAAAGCAATATAGGGCTGGAAAAGGCTAGGGAGGCGTGGCTCTGACTCTGCAGATAGTGGCCACCTAATACATGGGGGCGTAAAATACCCTAGCTACTGGTGATGGGTGGAGGTGGGTGTAGTATGTGGTACATCGGTGGTGGTCTGAGTGCCCCGTGAAGGAAGACAACCCAAGGGGTGGTGGTACGCCTATGCTCCATCATGTGGTCGTAGGCTGTCCTGTCCGGATGCGTGAGATATCCTCTTGATATAGTCGTGGTCGACGATATCCGCCCATGCGTGGTCGTGGCCGTGCTCTCTGTGCTGTTTCTTGGTGGAGCATGATCCCTATAAATGGATCTCTCTGATGTAGCTCAGCTCGCTGAAAGAACTGGATAATGGTCCGCTGGGTACTCAC
This sequence comes from Ceratopteris richardii, assembly GCA_020310875.1. Lineage (NCBI taxonomy): Eukaryota > Viridiplantae > Streptophyta > Polypodiopsida > Polypodiales > Pteridaceae > Ceratopteris > Ceratopteris richardii. The sequence goes on along the minus strand of CM035423.1, from coordinate 3,413,445 downwards.
CCGTGCTTGATGTGTGGGTTGTAGTGACCGCTCTCGCCTCTCGTATGCTGCGCTGAGGAAGAGTCCCAAGCGTCGCTGGTCTCCCATAGTCATGCACAACTGGAGTGACTCCTCTATCTGGAACTGAGCTCGTAGGTCTAAGTATGCTGGGCATCTGATAACAAAATGCTCCTCACTCTCTTCCTCTGTCTCGCATATTGGGCACCACCTCTCCTCACGGGGGACTCCATTGGACTGACCCCTCTCAATCTCGAGCTGATGTGATGAAACCCTGAGTTGCCCAATGACGACTCGGAGGTGATGGGGTAGGTATGTCTGCATGTATCGCGGAATCTCGATGAAGCCCTCGTCCGATGTATGTAGAAAAAACTCCCGGTAATAGAGCATTTTCGGTGGCCATGTATCCCTAGGGCTCACCCATGTCCTCTGTATGTATGTATGCCATATCTCCTGACGAATGACCCTATTCCTCTCTTGATGAGAGAGCGAGTAGGTGGGTGCATGTGAGTCGTACTGTAGTGGTGGTAGCCTGTCTATGTCAAAGCCATGGTGGGCCAGCCAGTCTCGTGTCTGTGCATACCATGAGGCGGTGTCGCCTGCTAGTGCCATATCACGCGATGCCAGGAAGGCACGATAAGCAATGCGCTCTGTATCCATGCTTCGGAGTCTGTGTAATAGGCATACTGTCTGGAATAGTGCCTCAACTAGCATCGGTGGTGCAGCGAGCTCTTCTCTAATGATATCATGTGGTACGGAAGGCTTGCTACGGAGAAGTCTCGCAATCATGAGGATATGTGGCCTCTCTAATGCTGTCCATACTGATGTAGCTAATCCTGGCCCCCATATAGCTTCCCCATACATGAGCGCTGGCGTAACCAAAGTGTCGAAGAGCCACCCCTTTGTGCGGGGCTCCTGAAAATATGCCTGGTGGCACTATCTCTCCATCAAAGCTATTGCTGCATACCCACGAGTGATGCGGTCACGGGCTGCCTGAGAAATAGAGAAGACCCCTGATGCTGTTGTAAATGTCACTCCCATGTAAACGTATGATCTGACCACCTCAATCGGTCCACCTTCCGCTGTGAACAAACTATGTCTGCGTACCTGTGCTGATGTATGAAAGATCATGACCTTGGTTTTACCAAGGTTCACAGATAACCCTCTGTGTTTGCAAAAATCATCTAGGCCATGTAGATGATGCTGTAGACCTTCTGCAGACTCTGAAACCAGTACAATATCATCAGCGTATAAAAGAATCTGGACAGTGGACCCGCGTACCTCAATGCCATCACCTCCCTGCTGCTGTATGTAGTCCACTATCTCGTCAATGTAGAGACCAAAGAGGGTGGGTGAAAGAGGGCATCCTTGCTGCACCCCGATAGTGCTACCAAGTAGATGAGATATGCCCCCCGGACATTTGACTCTACCAGATACTCTCTCATATAAGGCGTAGATCCCCCATATCATCTCCTCCGGAGCTCCGATATCAAGGAGTCGTATGAAGAGTCGTTCCCTGGGAACAGTGTCAAATGCTTTGCGGAAGTGCACAAAGCAACAATACAATCTCCTTTTCCTCACCCTTGCCTGGTCAATCAGGAATCTCATAGTGAAGATGTGGTCAATGGTAGAGTAATCACGTCTGAAACTTGCCTGTCCTCGAGCCCTGATGCCCTTTCTCTCAGCGAGAGTACTCAACTTTGTCTCTAGTACTGCCCCATATAACTTGGCCAATATAGGGCCAATCATGATCGTCCAGTACGTAGCTGGATCCATAGTATCCCTTGACTTATGAATGGGCACTATGGTGTGCTTAGTCCATGAGTCAGGGAACCCTTCAACCAATGCACGGTTGAAGAGGTGGGCAATGAGTGGTGCAAGGGTCGTGCCCCCGTAGATGAGGTGCTCTGCCTGTAAACTGAAATGGTCATGGGCCCTTCCATGCTGTAGCCGGGCAATAGCGCGTCCCACCATAGTGGGTGTGAAGAAGTCAGAGGTGGTAGTATAGGCTCTGTGCATAGCTGTGCCAAGTGCTCGGGTCTCGGATGGGTGTCTGCTGTCTCCTCTCTCTCAGATGTGGCCATGCCACTACAGTGTCTCGACTCATGAGCAAATGATAAATATCCCAGTACTGTCTCTCCTCCCACTCTCGCCGTTTGCGGCGAGTAAGGCTCTGCATGCGATGCTGTGCCTGTGTGTGTGTGTAATATCCCCTCTATGCTCTAAAATCTGTAGGTGCTTCCGTAGCTCAGGGCACTCTGCATCATACCAACGGTCCTGGGGCATGGAACCTGTGCGTGGAGGGTGTATATGTGTGCGGTGTGGGAAGCTGCAGAGAGCTGAGTCCTGTAGGATGTTGATGTAAGTGTGTCCAAGGGTGAGAGTGGATCGAGAGAGAGTAGGCGAGTGTGTAAATGGTGTGCATAAACGTGTGAGAGCTCGTGTGTGAAGTGTATCGTGGTGTGTGTCTGAGTGGGTGAGGGATGGTCTAATGGAATAGGAGATGAGAGTGTGAATGTGATAAATGTATGGTCAGCACCAAGTGGGCGTAGTCCAATACTAAGTGAGGGGATGAGTGAAGCCCCAGAGGTGGTACCTAAAATGTAATCGACTGTGCTCTTACCTCCTCCGTGAGGGAAGCAAGTAAGTCCACCCGAACTTGGCCAACGATTCATCCCGTTATATATAACGGCTGCCTAGCTCAAGTAGATGTCTCCCATACCAGGTTGTGTCCTGACCCATATCCGCCGATACTCTACTGGTACTCATCTCATCTGGGTCTCTGGCCCTCATAAGATGTGGGTGATCCATGTCATATGCCTCGCAGTGATGCGATTGAGTGCGGCCATTGAAGTCCCCCATAAGGAAAACTTCACCTAGTGTGTTGTAATGTAGTATCTCATCTGAAAGTGCTGTATATGGTGAGCCTCTATCTCGGATCGGTCCCCCAAGATCCTGTCCTGCATATCGAGATCCGCCTGGAGGGAAGTAGCAGATGGCAATGTAAATCCAGCTCCCCTGTGCTATCTCCATGCGAACCCACATGTATCGTGCCTCCTCATCTCTTCCTATAATATGGATCCGGCTCTGTATCTCCTGTCTAAATATGATGGCCACACCTCCCGACCCTCGCGCTGTACTCTGTCTCGTCGTGGTCTTGAATGCAGATTCCCAATGAAAACCTGCAATGCGTGGTAGACCTCTCTCTGGGCTCTCACGTGTCTTTGTGATGCATGCAAAGTCATGTGATGCAAGGATCTCAAGTCTGTCTGGTTGCGTCCAGAGTGCTCCGTTGCAGTTCCACACTGCTTCTCTGAGTGGTGTCTCCTGGTGTAGTGATGTCTCATAGGCCGCGTAGCCCTATCTGATAGGGCGTCCATCTATGAAGACCTTACCATCACGATAAAAGGCCTTCCTCCCCTCTCGGCGTGCCTGGAGTATCTGTGGCATGCAAGCGCGTCAGTGTGCCACCTGCATCTACGTGAGGTCCTCGTCCATGTAGAGTGCGCCGCCGGGTAGTCCACGTAATACTGATCGGCGTCTAAAAAAGGCGGTCCGTGCCTCCTCGGAGCTCATCCTAAGGATGAGTGCTCGCAAACGTGATGTGTCCCTCCCAACCCTCCATGCACCTGTGAAGGGCATGCTCTCGTATCCAAGTCGACGGCAAATGTCTGTGGCGTCCGCCTCCGGTGATGCCCCTTCGGGTAGGCCCGTAATCAGAATGTGAAGTCTTCGAGAGAAGAAAGAAAGAGAGAGAGAAAGTCATATTAATATCTACCAAAAGGCCAAACTTGGCCCATGAGACAAAACCATGTACAACTGTGGTCATCTCTGTGTATCAATGAAAAGAAAAGTACTCACTACAGAAAAGGACTATGTAGGCTGAAAACAAAAAGATGATGGTGTATCTAGCAATGATGGAGTAGTGGAGATAAAGTAGTGGTGCGTGGGGGAGCGTGGCTCTGACTCTGTAGAAAATGGCCACCTACTACATGGGGACATATGTGGCAGTGAATATGTATGCCCTAACTGGTACAGATGGGTGGAGGAGGGTGGAGTATATGGTACATCGGTAGTGGACTCAACATCTCCTGCAAGAGGGAGACCCAAGTGGTTGTGGTGCATCGATGCTTCATCATGTGGTCGTGGGCTATCCTGATGCGAGAGATGTCATCATGATGCAATCCTTGTCGTCGGTGCCTAGACGTACGTGATCTGTATCGCACTCTGTGCTGCTTCCTGCTCGAGCATGAGCCCTATGCCTCTGGAAGGCGGGTCTATCTGTTGTGGCTCAAGTTGCAGAAAGAATTGAGTAATAGTTTGTTGGGTACCGGTCTGTTTCTGACGTGTGCACTGTAATATCTGCTCTCTTCTCTCATATGCTGTCGTGATGTAGCGACCCACCCTCCGCTGGTCTCCTATGGTCATGCACAATTGGAATGACTCCTCAATCTGGAACTGTGCGCGAAGGTCTAAGTATGCCGGGCATCTCGTAATCGAGTGCTCCTCACTCTCTATCTCTTTACGGCAAATTGGGCACCACCTCTCCTCTCTAGGGACTCCTCTGGCCTGACCTCTCTCAATCTCGAGCCGATGTGATGAAACTCGAAGCTGCCCAATGACGAACACGAAGGTGGTGTGGTAGGTATGTCTCCATGTAACTTGGGATCTCAATGAAGCCTTGATCTGAGATCTCTAGGAAATGCTTACGATAATAGATCATTTTCGGTGGCAATGGATCTCTGTGTATATATGTATGCCATATCTCTTGACGAATGATCCTATTCCTCTCCTTGTGGGAGAGCGAGTATGTGGGGGCATGGGAGTCATAACGTACCGGTGGTAGTTTGTCTATGTCAAGTCCATGGTGGCCAGCCAAGCCAATCTCGTGTCTATGCATACCATGAAGAAGTGTCCCCCCGCTAATGCCATGTCTCGTGATGGCTGGAAAGCTCTATAAGTGATGCGCCCTTTATCCATGCCCTGGATCATGTGTAATAAGCATACTGTCTGGAAGAGTGCCTCTACTAGCATCGGTGGTGCAGAAAGCTCTGCCCTTACGATATCATGGGGTATCGAGAGTTTGCTATGGATGAGTTTGGCAATCATGAGAACCTCTGGTCTCTCCACCATTGTCCATGTTGATGTTGATAACCCTGGCCCCCATATGGCTGCTCCATACGTAAGTGGGGGGGGGGGGGGGAGCCACCCCTTTGTGCGGGGCTCCTGAAAGTAGGCCTGGTGGCACTGTCTCTCCATCAAAGTTAATGCTGCATATCCTCGTGTGATGCGGTCTCGAGCTGCCTGAGACATGGAGAAAGCTCAGGAGGTTGCTGTGAACGTTACGTCCAGAATCCAGATATACATATGAGCTCACTACCTCGATGGATCCGGCTATGTCAAAGAACTCTGCCTCCTCACCTGCGCTGATGTATGAAAGATCAGAACCTTGGTTTTAATGGATTCACTGATAGCCCTCTATGTGTGCAAAAGTCGTCTAGGCCATGTAAATGATGCTGTAGACCCTCTGCAGACTCTGAAACCAAGACAATATCATCAGCATATAAAAGAATATGGACCATGGTCCCTCGTACCTCAATGCCATCCCCTCCCTACTGCTGTATGAAGTCCACTATCTCATCAATGTATAGCCCAAAAAGTGTGGGCGAGAGAGGGCACCCTTGCATCACCTCGATGGTGCTAGCAAGTGAATTTGATAGGCTACTCGGAGATCTCGCTCTACCTGATAATCTCTCATATAGGGCGTAGATCCCCATATTATCTCCTCTGGAGCCCCGCTGTCGAGTAGGCATATGAAGAGTCTCTCCCTAGGGACTGTGTCGAAGGCTTTGCGAAAGTCCACAAAGTAGTGGTATAATCTCCGTTTCCTCACTCGAGCCTGGTCGATCAGGCATCTCAAAGTGAAGATGTGGCCTATGGTAGAGTAATCTCGCATGAATCAATCTTGTCTCGGAGCTCTGATACTCTTCCCCTTGGTGAGGGTGCTCAATTATATCTTTAGTACTACCCTATATAGCTTGGCCAGTGCGGGGCCAATCATGATCGTCCGGTATGTAGCCGGATCCATAACATCACCTGACTTATGTATGGACACTATGGTGTGCTCGGTCCATGAGTCAGGGAACCCCTCAACCCATGCTTGGGTGAAGAGGTGGGCTAGGAGTGGTGCTAGAATCATGCACGTGTAGATGAGATGCTCTGCCTGTAGACCGGAGTGGTCATGGGCTCTGCCATGCTGTAGGTGAGTGATCGCACGACTCACCATCCGGGGTGTAAAGAAGTGAGAGGTGGTAGGGCTTGAGCTCTATGCCCTTAGGATGGGTGGTTGGTCTAGAATCTGGTATAGACTCTGCACATATCTGTGCCATGTGTCCGACTCTCAAATGGGTGTGTGTTGTCTCCTCTCTCTAAAGTGTCGCCATGCTACTACACTATCTCGGCTCATGAGCAAGTGATAAATGTCCCAATACTGTCTCTCCTCCCATTCTCGTCTCTTTCGACGCGTGAGGCGCTGTGCCTGTGTGCGTAATCTCCTTGGTATGCTCTGCTACTCGTAGCTGCTTCCGTAGCACCAGACACTCATCATCATACCATCGGTTTTGGGGCATGGACCGTTTGCGTGGTTCGGGAAATTGTGTAGAGCTTAGTCGTGTAGGATGGTGGTGATCTGTGAGGTGAGTGTGTCCAGAGGTGAGAGTGGATCTAGTGAGAGTAGACGGGTGTGTAAATGGTGTATGTAGACATGTAAGAGCTCGCGCTTGAAGTGTATCGTGGTATGTGGAATGTGTCAGGGAGCACTAGATTGTGCTCTCTGACTACAATAGACAAGATTTCGGAAATACACTTCAAATTACAATAACACCCATGTAGGGAAAATGATACAAGGATACGTAACTCATACAATATGTCCCACAACCGGAGACGGATAGGTATGGATAACTCGACTAAAGATGACACAAGAGATCCCACAACTCGGGATCGTAGGTATGAAACAAGATATCAGGATTACAAGAACTCCCTTATGGGAGATGAACTAGATGCAAGAAAGAACTCGACAAGATCTTGTTCTATGAGATTACAAGAGGACAAGACAAGATGTCTAGGATGCAAGACTAGACATGACTGGAACAAGGAACAAGACAAGAACAGGAACTGGAACTTGGAGAGTACTTACTTGGTGGTCACGACTCCTTGAGCTCCCAAGACTGGTATCCACAAGACTGATTATGAATGTGGTCAACCCCTCCTTTTATAGGTCTTCAAAGGCGATGCTATATGGCGGTTACGATTCGATGATGTCATCATGATGTCATCGACTTGAAACAAGACCTCCCGATGTCAGAATTCAGCAAATAGACCGTCGATCTTGGGGTTTTTGCACGTTTCGGACTCAATGGAAGCATTAGTTTCTCCAAATCCTGAACCAATCATGAGATATGTAGAGTCACATGGAATTGTTTTAGGATGGTTTCCTTTCTGTCCATGACAGAATGTAGGTGGGAGAGAGTCTAGTGGAAGGGGAGATGAGAGTGTGTGTGATAAAAGTGTGATCAGCTCCGAGTGAACGTCTACCGATATCGAGTGAAGTGATGAGCGATGCCCCGGAAAGGGTACCTAAGATGTAGTCAATTGTGCTTTCGCCGCCTCCATGTGGAAAGCATGTCAATCCTCCCGATCCCGGCCATCTATGCATCCCGTTGTAAATAACGAGATGGTCTCCATTGCTCAGCTCGAGTAGGTGTCTCCCATAGCCTGTCGTGTCCTAGCCCATGTCTGCAGATATTTGGCTGGTCCTTGTCTCCTCTGGTCCTTTGCTCCTCATGATCAATGACTGCTCCATATCATATGACTCACACTGACGTGATTGTGTGCGTCCATTGAAGTCCCCCATAAGGAAGACCTCACCAAGAGTGCTATAGTGTAGTATCTCTTCTGAGAGTGCAGTGTAGGGTTAGTCACTATCTCTCGGTGGCTCTTCCTAGTCATGTCTAGAGTATCGGGATCTCGTGGTGGGAAGTAGCAAATGGCTATGTAGATCCACTTCTCTGCTGCCATCTCCAAGCGTACCCACATGTATCGTGCCTCCTTGTCTCGGCGAGTGAGGTGGATCCGACCTTGTAGCTCATGTCTGAATATCATGGCCACACCTCCTGATCCTCGTGCTTTACTTAGTCGCATCGTGGTCCTGAATGTGGATGCCCACGGGAAGCCTGCTATATGAGGGAGCCCTCTCTCAAGGCTCTCGTGTGTCTGATGTCAAGTGGTAGGTCATCATCTACAACTGGGAATCAAGGTGGTTTGTCAACAGGAGTAGGTGGAGCACCGATAGGAGCAACAATGATGCTGGTCATCCCAACGTTGTGGATACGACCACCAGCCTTCACGGAAGGTAAACTTGATGGTATGAACTACACCTTGTGGAAGTTTAAAATCACTTCTATCCTTGATTCATATGAGTTTCTGGAGACTGTTCTTGGGACTCATCATGAGCCCCAAGAAACACCCGATCCAAATAACCTTAGTTGAATGATTCCCTCTTATGCTGATCTTCTAACGTGCTTGGAAACGTAGAAACGCAGATGGACTTTGTGATCTAGTTACAAGTACTACCAATAGTGTTCCGACTCTCATTCAGCATACTACCAAGGCGTGTGAAGCATGGAGCATATTGAGAAATCAATATGAAACTCGTAATCAGACACGGATTCAAAACTTGGAGAATCAGCTTGCAGTAGAAAGGTTTGCCGATGGGGAGACCGCAGAGGTGTTTATCACTCGCATAAAGAATCTACGAGATCAAATGGCGAGAGCCGGTGTACAAAAGTCATGTAAGGAGCTAGCTCGACGTTGTCTTCGAATCTATCCACATAAGTTTGATGGTTTGGTAACTGCTCTTAATGGCTCAAGGCAAGGAGTGGTGGAAGCAAAGGAGATGCTACATTCACAACAAATGCCAAAGGAGACAAAGCGGACTCTTCAAAAGATGAAGACAAAAAGAAGAACGACAAAAAAGAGTTCAAGGGAGAGTGTTTCCACTGCAAGAAGAAAGGACACAAAATCCAAGACTGTCACATCAAGAAGGTTGAAAAGAACAATGGCTCTTCAAAAGGTGGCAAGGGCAAGGAGTCTTCCAACAGAGGAGAAACAGAGCTTGAGTTATTTATTATGATAGAGGAGGTATGCTCCTCTGCTCAAGATTCAGGAAGGGATGACTCATGGGTGTTGGACAGTGGTGCATCTCGTCACATGACGAGCAGAAAAGACCTTTATAGTTCGTTACAACCTCTAAAAGAACCCATCTAAGTAAAGGTAGACAACAGTGTAAGATGTCTTGCAGAGGGTGAAGATACAATTTCTTTCATTAACTCTAATGGGGATGTAAGAAAGCTTTCAAATGTATTGTATGTTCCACAAATCAAATGAAATCTACTTTCAGTAGCTTCTATAATTGATCAAGGTCATCAAGTATCTTTCAGTAAGACAGGGCCTTAGATTATGGACAGTAACAACAACATTGTTGGGAGTGGTAGGAGGAACAACATGTATGAGTTGTGTGCTCTTACAACCCCTACAAGTGTGGGCATAAGTAAGCTATGGCATGAGAGATTCGGCCACATTTGATATCTTGTACTGAAGGAGTGCATCGCAAGGGTATGGTTGCGCATCCACCATAGATTGCAGAAATGAAGGAACCATGTGAAGCTTGCATGATGGGCAAGCAACAAAGGAAGGCGTTGCGTTTCCACAAGAAAACAAGAATAGGGCAAGCTATCCTCTAGAGGTGGTTGTGTGGAAAAATGTATACACAGGCCTTGGGAGGATCTTTCTACGTCATGTTACCTGTCGAGGAGTATAGCAGGAAGATGTGGGTGTACTTCCTTCACGATAAGGCTCAAGCGTTTGGTAAGTTTAAAGAATGGCTTCAACTTGTTGAAACTGAAACAATTAAGGACATATGGCGGTGGTGAGTTCACATCAACAAAGTTTGAAGACTTTTGCAAAAGTAAGAGAATTAAGCATCAACTCACAATGGCACATAGCCCTCGACAGAACGGTGTTGCAGAATGTCGGAATCGAACCATCATGGAGATGGCAAGGTGCATGTCGAAGGGAAAGGGTTTGCCTAATCAATTTTGGGTAGAGGTTGTCAACACTACTGATTACATCTTGAATTGAAGCTGCACGGAAAGACTCTATAAGAAGCCTACATGGTAAAAAGCCTTCTCTTTCCCATTTCAAAGTATTTGGAAGTGAATGTTATATACATGTTCTAGATAGGAAGAGAAACAAGCTTCAACCAAAAAGCATCAAATGTATCTTCCTAGGGTACAACGAAGATAAGAAGGCTTATAAGCTTTATGACCTTGAGGCTAAGAAGATCATGGTGAGCCTCGATGTGGTGTTTAAGGAGGAGAAGCCACATGCAGTGGAGATGGAAAAGAGAGCTTCCGCTTTATCATCAGGCGAAGGGGCAATCCACTATGAACCTAGCCCAAGAGCTATTCCTTCTACACAAGAGAAGGAATCATCATCTTCAGATGATGAGTATGAAAGTCACCAATCTGTTGTCACCCAAGTGGAAAAGCCATTGCCACGTTGGGTGAGGAAGCTCTATGATTCTGCAAACCCATCCCACAATCACTAGAACAGGTTGCAGATGGACCGAGGCGATCACAGAGAATAGAGGAACAGAGATGGGCAAGTGCTCATATTGTAAACACAGCCCTGGTGGCTGATCTCAATCAAGAACAAGCAAAGGAACCAACCAATGTGGAAGAGGCACTCCACGATCCAAATTGGAGGGCTGCCATGCAAATTGAATACAAAAATATTATGAAGAGCAGAACTTGGAAGTTACTGGATTGACCCCCTAAGCGTAAAGTCATTGGCATCAAGTGGGTCTGGAAGCTAAAGTACAATGCTTATGGCACTTTGGAAAAGTACAAAGAAAGACTTGTTGCAGAGGGCTAGTCACAAGTTGAAGGCATTGACTTTTGTGAATCGTTTGCCTCGACTGCAAGGATGAGTATATCCGAGTAGTACTAGCTGTGGCTGAACATAAGTGTTGGCGAGTCTATCATATGGATGTCAAATCAACATTCCTAAATGGAGACCTCAAGGAGGAGGTATATGTGTCTAAGCCACGTGGGTTTGAGGCTCCCCATTCAAAGAACAAGGTATGTAAGCTGAAGAAGGCATTATATGGGCTGAAACAAGCCCCTAGAGCATGGTACGAGTGGATAGATAAGTATCTCTTGGATCTAAGTTTCAAAAGATGTGGTTCTGATGCTAACTTGTATTTTCTAAAGAGAGGTGGGAAGACAATTGTGCTTCTACTCTATGTAGATGACCATGTGATTACAGGAAATGATGATGCTCTTCTTCATTCTTCAACAAACGAAAGATGCCCAGAGATTTAAATCGTAAGATTTAAATCGAGATTTAATCGTTTAAATCGTCTAGACCCAAAATAAAAAAAAGAGGTTTTTATCCACTCAAAGAGATTTTTATTTTTTTCCACAAAATGTACACACACATACATACCCACATACATACATACACACGCACACACGCGGGCGCGCGCGCGCACACACACACACACACATATATATATATATATATATATATATATATATATATATATATATATATATATATATATATATATATATATATATATATATATATGTATGTATGTATGTGTGTATGTGTGTGTGTGTGTGTGTGTGTGTGTATGTATGTATGTATGTATGTATGTATGTATGTATGTATGTATGTATGTATGTATGTATGTATGTATGTATGTATGTATGTATGTATGTATGTATGTATGTATGTATGTATGTATGTATGTATGTATGTATGTATGTATGTATGTATGTATGTATGTATGTATGTATGTATGTATATATATATGTATATATATATATTATATATATATATATATATATAATGTGTGTGTATACATATTTGCATGAATCATATTAAACTAAAAGCAATATATCAAATCAAAATACATCCACTCTCTCTTTGTATTGTGTAGAGCAAGAAGACCGCAACAATGATTGTCTATAGGCTTCAGCCTCCCTAGACCCTCATGTGATAGGCTCTCAAGTTTCAACCCAAAGACTTAAGCCACATCTAGCTTTGGGAGCTCAATGAACATAAAGAAGTTAGCTGTAAAAATTGGAGGGGGAAAAAATAAAAATCATTCCTTGATGGATTTAAATCGTAGGGAGAGATTTAAATCGCGAGAGGTTTAAAAGGTTTTTATTTTGGAGCAAAAAATCACGATTTAAATCTACTATGCATGAGTTCAAAGTTTGAATGAAAGACTTGGGCTTAATGCATTATTGCTTAGGCCTTGAAATTTGGTAGGAATTAGGGAAGATTTTCATCTCTCAACAAAAGTATGCAAGATAGATATTGAAGGCATTCGACATGGAGGATTGCAAGGAAATTTTTGCACCTATGAAGGTCAATACAAAATTATCCATTGAAGATACTTCACCTCTAGTGAATATTAGAAGATACAAGAAATTAGTTGGAAGTCTCATCTACTTTTGCAATAGCACACCAAATATCTCTTATGTTGTTGGACTAGTAAGCAGGTTCTCTAATAAGCCTTGTCAAACTCATTGCCAATTGGAAGGCAAGCATGTAGATACTCAGGTATGTGAAAGGAACCATTGATTATGGTATTCTTTATGAAGAAGGATCATCGCTGGTCGGGTACTGTAACTTAGATTGGGTAGGAGATATTGATACCAGAAAATCAGTTTCTGGATATTGCTTTTCTTTAGTGATCAAGGATTTTCTCTTGGATCAGTAAAAAGCAACCGACTCTAGCATTATCTTCTACTAAAGCTGAGTACAAAGCTGCATGTGTTGCAGCATGTGAAGCAGTATGGTCGAGGAGGATCCTATGGCACATAGGAATACAAGGATAGGAGGGTACAGAGTTGAAGTATGACAACCAAAGTTGCATGGACATCGCGAAGAATCTTGTTTTCCATGTTCGTACCAAGCACATAGAAATTCAGTATCACTATGTGCGTGAGTTGATTGAGGACGGGGTCGTGGAGATAAGCTATTGTCCTACTGAAGAAAATGGAGCAGACATCTTCACCAAGGCCCGTGGGAGAGAGCAACTTCTTCGACACTTTCCAAAGCTTGGGATTGGACCAAGGAGGTAGTTCACCGCAGGGTGGACATTGAGGGGGGGTGTTAGATATGCTCAATACTCCACCCTCAAGTGACCACAAATGATACATGGTGCTCTAAGTTGTAAGGCCCCCATTATGAGGAGAAGCCATTGTGAGAGCCCGGACATTTGTGGAACCCTAACTTCTAAGTTAGATGAGGTCTATGTGTGACCGTTGATGGTCATAGACGATCTTTGTGAGCCTATCCATTAGGTTAGGTAGGGCATAAACTTCCGGGCCATTGGGTTGCCATTTAGGGCGAAAATAAAGGCCTTGTGGCGTCGTGTGGTTTCCCCATATATATGGTTGCTCCATATATTTGGAGAATCCTCAACCCATGTTTGCTGAAGATTATTTTGCTCAAAGAGATATGTTGTTCGTCTTCTAGGTGTTTTTGCTCCATATATACTTTGCTCCATGCATTTGGGGAGAGATTTTTTCTTCCCTTACTTGGAGGTGTTTTGGTTTGTTCCTTTTCTTTTAAGATCATCTACTCTCATTTGCCTAGTTGTTGGAGAGAAGAAGATCTATATATTTTGTGAATTCTATGCGTGATTAACTTACATAACTATTATTTGTTTTGTCTTCTACAATAGAGGAAACGTATTTTGTATATTTAAGTCTATATGTAAACGACCAACTTTGTATTTACAATTTTTTATTTGATTATTTTTAGAACTATTTCTATTCAGTGCAAAAACTGATAAGAGGATGTGTTTAGTCCTTTGTAGAACATATGGAGTGGTTGACAGAGAACTATTTCAAAAAAAACACATTGCTTCTTGATTGTGCAAATTAAATGGTTCTTGATACAGGTATACATGAAACATATAGAAATTTTAATTTTGAGCAAGGATCTGTAGTCAAGGATAATTTGCTCAGCTTCCATGAGCTGTCACCAAACACAACGATAACCACTATCATCAAGTTGCCTTGTGCTTATCAAACACTTCTTAAACTTTGGATCATAAAACATGCTTGAAGATGCAAAGACCCATTCTAAATTGTGAGCTTTGCATCACCAACACTGAGTATGCCATAAGTTTAGCCATTGGCTAAGCATACCTTCTCTTTGCAAGATGTATCATAGTATTAAGCAACTCTTTACATGTAGTGAGGAGAATGATGCTCCAAATTGTAAAACCCCAATTCATACAGCATATTCAAATCTCATTGGTGTCAATAAGTGTCCAAAATCCTTAGCTCGAATATAGAGAATAGCACCACACAGAATTGTTTATGGGAATCAGATCAATCCCTTCGAATGGATGCATCCTGCACTGGATAGGTAAAACTCTTTGACAAAAGGAAGCCTTTTGATTGAATAACCATGCAGTTTGTATGAATGATTTTGAGTTATTGCTGATTGTCACAATGTTTAGAGATGAAAAGATGGGTGCATTTGTGAAAGAAGGGGGTCTCTTTTTTCATAACTTCATGTCTTTTCATGCCTTGTAGCAGGAGGCTATTGCAATTGAACCATCATTAAATCAAACATCGTGTCTAATTTTTTAAGTGCCATAGGTAGGATGTAGCATGAAATGAAATTTCAGTCAGTGACTGGTACCAATAATCAGATGTAGTTAGTACTAATATTTTTCACATATTCTATAACAAAAGGCCTCTCAGATTTATTTCTGTATTTTGAGATTAAAGATCTGTGCTGGAGCCTGTTGTGAAACATGTTTGGCTCCTCTAACATAACAAACTGTTGATGCCTTATGTACCTGTATGTTTAAGGAGTTCATGCAATTCCTACGTGATTCCTATGTGCTTTCATTGCTTTACGGCAAAATTATATTGCACAGTATGACATGTTACATTTAAACATTAATCTAGATGATGCATTTAACTACTTTCTTCTTCTTCTTCCTTTTTTTTTTCCCTTTTTTTTTTTCTTTTTGCTGAAGGTAGGCAAATGGTGTCTACAACGCAACAAATTGCATACGTTGATTTGCAATTCTTCAACTCAAACCTCAGAGAATGGAATTGGAACTTTTTCTAACATCATTAAAGAGCCACACAAGTATTTTGATCAAGTTGTGATAACCGTACGTTCAGGAGATGGAGGGCATGGAGCTGTTCTGAGCTTGCCACGTACTCCCATGAAAGGTCTCTCTAAGAAAACAGACAGAACTTTATTTCATAAGCAAAGGAAGATGAAGCGAGAGACTGATGGCACCGTAATTTTGCCCATGGGTGGTCATGGTGGAGATGTTGTCATCATTGCGAGTGATAAAGAGAAGGATTTGTTGGAGTACCATAAGAAAAGAAAGCATTTTGCGAAAAGAGGAGGTAATGTGGATGCCATGGGTCTCCTCACACCCTTTATTGGAGATGGTGCTGCAGCTCCAACATTGCATATCCCAGTTCCTGTTGGTATGATTGCATGCTCGATCCTTTTTAACACCTGACAGAGTGTGATCTTATTTTTGATATTACAGTTCATGGAATGGACTATACATACATTTTTTTTTTTTTTGTGTGCATGCTTGTCTTTGGGATGCTCCCTGTTTTGAATTTTGGATTTGACATTCAGTTAAAGAGAGTTGGTATTTTAGGAACTGTTGTGAAACGCAAAAGAGGAGGAAAACTCTTAGCTGATCTTGTGAAGGCAGGTGATAAAGTGCTTGTTGCTCGAGGAGGACGTGGTGGGGTGAGATTTTCATGATTTTTGGTATCAATTTCAAAAGCACTGTTTGGCAAAGGAGAGGCATTGCATTATTTGTTGTATGTTGTTGTATCACTTGATGTGATCCGAAGATATCATCTAATGGCAGATAAGTCTAGTGGAGATTCCAAAAGAGAATAAAGGGCATCTCCAACCTGCTATAAAAGCTCCAACATTGAAGGATCCTGATGATAAGGTATTTTTATTTATTCTCAATAGAAATTAGAACTTTACTGGAAGATATTTACGCTCAAGAAAAGGCTTAAAAAGCTTGAAGATATGCCTTAATATGGTCTCTGATTTTGTGGTAGTGGGAAAAGGGCAATGCGTGTGATAAAGGTTTTAAGATAATCCGAAAGAAGTTAAAAAATGAGGGGTTTCTTGTCTAAACCTACATATGGATTTCTTTTTATTAATTGCAGATAATCATACATCAATTTGCAGGTGCTTGTCTTGGGGGCTCCAGGGGAGGAAGTAACAATTGAGTTAATTCTTCGTGTTGTTGCAGATGTGGGTCTTGTGGTATGTTCCTCTTTTCTGTAGATAGTTCACTTTGTTGGAATTTTTTTTGTTACCCATTGAAAAAGTATCAATGTACATTGTATGGAGAGGCTGAAAGTGCTTGTGTTAATATGTTTTTGATTTTGAGAATCTATTGGATAGAATATGCTTGGATATTGGAGTATTTTTTGAAGTTTCTAATGACTATAAAAGCAAATATTATCAATATCTATCTTTTACTTGGAAGTTTCAGTATTGAAGGAACAAAATGGCTCATTTTCATTCCGATCTCTTAGTATTGGTAAAAGTGATGCTCCGGAAAACTATGTGCAATTACCGAAATTAACAAGTTCATCATCATAAAACTCCACATTGGATAATTAGACATTTCATCAAGCTTGTCTTCTTGTTCCAATCTATCTCTAAAGTCACTCATCTTTAGTACAAGGGTGTATATGATCTGTGCTCTTATACCAAATGTTGGAAGTGTGGTAGCCAAATAATAATCAGAGGTTAATGAGATCCTTCCAACACTTAGAACCTTAGCATATAACACACCTTGACCATAAAATTAGATGAATGACAAGAAAATATAGAGAAGACAATTATCAAAGTGTAGGAGCTGAATGCTAACTACACACTAATTAAATGCTAAATGTTAATATATTATGCTTGTAATGATGGAAAACTGAATATAGGCTGAATGAAAAGGATTCTAAATACAATGTAGAGAAAGAGTCCCTAAGAGGTATTATGTGAGAGAATGTGCAATATGAAGTGAAAGAACTTTCAAAAGCAGTTATTATAGCAAACCCTAATTTGAAATCAGGTTTTCTCTCATATTGAGCAGGCGCTATGGAACCGTCTCACATTGAAGTAGTAGGAAGAAGCTTGATACAACAACAAGACATGAAGAAATCCTAAAATAAGAAGCTTTTGCTCACAAAATCAGAGTTGGTGGCCAAAAAGGGCTTCACTATCTCCTCCAAGAGTCCTCCTAGCTCAAAACCCTAGAGCTTGTGTGAGAGTAGCTTCTCAACTTGATTGTCAAGAATGTTCATAATAGCGTCTTTATATAGGCTCAGCCACCATCATGAAAAGCTAACAAAAATCAAAGTTATAAAGCTAAAAAGCTGATGCTTTCGTCAAAATTTTTGTAAATCTCATGAATATAATTTGGCTTTTTAGATAAGCTTTACTGTCAATTGGATTTAAGCCATTGGATGAAATGTTTTTTGGTGATTAAATCTTAACCATTGATCTTAATTTAAGTGAAAATATATGAAAAGCACAATTTAGGGGTTGACTTTTCGTTTGACTTTTTGGTGTTAGATGCTGGAATGTTATATACCAATAGAAAGCTCTCAGAGAGTACCATCGAATGAGCCAACAATTTTTTTGACCATCTTTGATTTGAATTTGACTAAGCCCCATAATTAGGGTTGTTGGAAATTCGGTAATTTTTGAACATTTTGTGCTATTTTGACATTGTTTTCAAACAGCATCGCACAAACAAATCTAGTTGCCTAGAAACTAGTAACACTATTTGAGGATTCTTGTCATAATCACAATAAGAATCAAGCCTACCATAAAGAGCAACTTCGAGGAGCTAGAACACAACATAGTTGGCCACAACTTGCGACAACCTATAATCACACAGATTTTGATACCCAAAACCATTAGAGCCACGCGAAATGAATACAATCAATGGGTTCCCAAATCTTTTCTTATGGTTCAATCTACACAGATCCTAAAGAAGTTGCAGATTTTGAACCCTTCCATATGAACGTTCTCTTCGAGAGCTTTCCAGACATATTTTTGTTATATATTTTGGACCCCAAATTGGGGAGTTAAGGCATTTACATTATTTTTATGTCTTTCGGTTGTTGGTCATGTGTGAACATGCTCAAATGACCTAAAAGTCACTTAGCAATAAGACTCGGTCTCAAATCTCTCATAACTTGATTGGGACTTCTTCAGCTTCAGCTTCTTCATCTTCTTCTCCAAAGTTTCGCACAAGTTTGTCTCTCTACTTTCCCTCTCCTCACATAGCAACCCACTCCCTTTGCGTTTGAAGCAATCGAGCACACCACGACGTAGCTCTCCGCGGCCTCTTTCAACTAGTACCAGAGCTTTGAGCTGTTCCATCACGACAAAGTTGCTCCAAGTGCTTTGCTACTTCAACCTATGTTAAGCTTAAGGCTTTTTCTTGCATTTGGGAGAATTTTTCATCGTGAGAAACCTTCTTTTTTTGCCATAAAAGTGCTGTTTTTGCAGGATTACTTTATCCAGAGCAAAGCTGAAGCAAATTTTGAGTTTTTTAGAGAGTTTCATTGTAAATAATCTCTTCTATTGTTCTTCTTGTATCCCCGCAAGTCATTTTCAGCATCCACATTGTTGATTTTTTCATCCACATGTCCCTTGTTGTAGAAATTCTCTCTCATTTCAAGTGGGAGAACATGTACAAAGATTGAGGAAGTGTATACTTGCCGGAACTTATTACGGCAGGTCATTTCTCTGATTTTACAAGTCATATTGCACCAAAAATTGGGGCTTTTGTGAAAACAAGCACCCATTGATTCAATTTTGTATCTATGTATGCCTTTTGTGGTTGAAAAACAACAAATTTGCTGTTTATGAAGCAATTATAGCTTGCTAGAATTTTTTGAAATTTTTCGCAAAAAATTCCAAAAATTGATTTATGCAAGTTTTGAACAGTTTTTAGGCTTAATTTCTCAGCTATAGTTTCATCAGGTGATTGCACACAGGACAACAGGTGAAGTTTACCTTTTTTGGTGAAATTTTTTGAAGCTCTCAATGTGCAAACATGGCTTCTACCTCCCCTAATGTCAAAAACTTGTTTGAGATCAAGAGATTTGAAGGTAGCAGTTTTGATTTGTGGAAAGAGAGAATGTTAGGCATCCTCTTTCTTAAAGATTGTGAAGGAGCTCTTCAGGAAGTCAAGCTCGAAGATATGACAGATGTAGCATGGATGAACCTAAACAAGAACGCCATCACTTACATCAAGATGGTTGTATCATATGAAATTTTAGTGGATTTGAAAGGCCTTACAATTGCTTTTGAGGTATGGAAGAAGCTAAAAGCCACTTATGAAAATACCACGCCCATAAATCAAGTGCATCTTATGCGTAAGCTATGTGTATGCAGCTTGATGAGTCAAAAAGTGGAGCTGAGCACTTATTTGCATTTACATGTACTCTTTCACAATTGTAGGACTCCGGATTACCTGCATTTGATGATAAGTTTAAGGCCATCTTCTTGTTGATGACCTTCCCTGTTTCATGGGAAACATTGGTTGTTTCAGTTTTGAATAGCCCCAATCTTACCTTTGATGGCATAAGGGGTTCTATTTTGAATGAGGAAATTAAGAGGAAAGCTAGTGGAGAGGGAAGTGGTTCAACCAATGTGGCTAGAGGAAGAACAAAGAAGAAAAATGGAAATGTACAGAGCTTAACTAGAAAGAAAGAAGAGCACAGGTGATGGGATGAAAAAGAAGACCAAGAATGAAGCACATGACAACTCAAAGGACAAGGACAAAGAGAAGGCCAAGGTGGCCTCTAGTGTCGTCATTGTGGACCTATCAGATGCACAAGATATACTTTGTGCTACTATGGAAGCAGATCATGCCGAAGTTATTGATGCTTCTGTTAATATTCATGCACAAGATATGCATATCACAAAGAGGGATGTGATTGATGCCTTGCTTACTGTGAATGATGCTTTGTTACAAACATGGATTGTGGATTCAGGTGCATCGTTCCATGTTACTCCCATTAAGGAGTGTTCTACTACCTTTCATACAGGTAACGATGGACATGTATATCTTGGAAATAACCATGCTTCTTCTATTGAAGGTATTGGCAGAGTGCATCTCACTGTGGATGGTACTTATGAGTTGGTTTTGCATGATGTAAGGTATGCACCAAGCATCAATAAAAGCTTATTGTCTGTTGGGCAAATGGATATGCATGGATATAGTACCCTCTTTGAGAAGGGGTCATGGAAGCTTATAAAAGGCTCTGGGCTGATTGTTAAAGGTGCAAAGAAAGGGACTCTTTATTGCTTGCATGATAAAGCCTTGCTGGACAACTTTATTGCTTTGGCTGAAATCCATTCACATATGGAATTATGGCATAAAAGACTTGGCCACATGCGCCGAAAAGACCTTGATAAACTACGTAATTTGGACACGTTTATGTTGAAGGCTCAAAACTTGATTTTTGTAATGAATGCCAATATGGTAAGCAAGTAAAGAATTCCTACTACTTTGGTGTCCCTCGTAAGTCTAATGTGCTTGGTCTTGTTCATTTTGATGTTTGTAGCATGCCCACAAAATCTATGGGGGGTGCTCTTTACTTTGCTTCTTTTGTTGATGACTACTCTAGGAAGCTTTGGGTATATTTATTAAAATATAAAGATGAAGCTTTTGATGCATTTAAGAAATTTGATGCATTTCTGACCACCCAAACAGGTAGAAAGCTGAAATGCTTACGTACAGATAATGGGGGTGAGTTTATAAGTGCTGAATTCAATAGATTTTGTGAAAATCTTGGTATTAAGAGAGAGCTAACAGTCCCATACAGCCCCTCTTCCAATGGTGTGGCTGAAAGGTATAATAGGACTTTATGTGAGAGGGTGAGATGCATGCTATCCACAGCTAATCTCTCTCATGGATTTTGGGGATAGGCTTTGAAAACTGTAGTTCATGTTTGCAATGGATCCTCTCATGCGTCCTTAAAAGGTGCCATTCGAGAAGAGGTTTGGTATGACAAACTAGCTTCGTATGACCATCTTTGGTTGTGATGCTTTTGTGCATATAAGGCCTGAGTTGAGAAGCAAGTTAGATGCAAAGTCCATGAAAGGAATCTTCATGGGTTATGGAGATGAAGGTGAAATGCGCTATAGGATTTGGCTACCTCAAGGCAAGAAGGCAATACGCAGCCAAGATGTTGTATTTAATGAGGCAAGGCTGCTTAAAAACAATTGTGCCTCTAAAGATGACCATAAAAGAGTCAAATTTCAGCATGTACAGACACCAGTTAAATCTAATATGAACCCTCCGGATGCATCACATATGGCTGGAAATGACATTGAGCCAGATGATGCTGAACAGCAAAATGACGCTCCTGATGGGCGTATGCAGCCACCTATTCATGCTGAAAACAGGGTTAGAATGATGTACAACAGCCCATTAACAATGAAGAAGTTGATGTACCTCCTGATGTAGTTACATTGCCGGATAATGTGGATCATTGGGTAAGAAGATCTACGTGTCCTAGGAGGCCAGTAAATAGATATGACCCCTCTATACATTAAATTATGTTATCAGATGAGGGTGAGCCTCTCACTTATAAAGAGGCAAAGCTGTGTGAGCAAAAGAAGAAGTGGGAGTTAGCCATGCCTTGCATGCAAATGATACTTGGGATTTGGTTGAGTTGCCCGAAGGTAGGAAGGCCATTTCCAACAAGTGGGTGTACAAAATCAAAACTGTTGATGCTGGTTGCTAAGGGATATGCCCAAAAAGAGGGCATTGATTTCCAAGAGGTGTTCTCTCCAGTGGTTAAAATGACCACATTACCACATTACCACATTACTTGTGCTGTTTGCTCTCACAGCTGCCTTGGATTTGGAGTTATTCCAAATAGATGTTAAAACAGCTTTTTTGCATGGTGATTTAGACGAAGAGCTCTACATGAAACTAGAAGGATATGCCATTCCTGGAAAAGAGCATCTGGTATGCAAGCTGAAAAGGAGCTTATATGGGCTGAAACAGGCCCCTAGACAATGGTATAAGAAATTTGATGCATTTATGCTCAAACATGGGTTCAAAAGACGCCATACAGACCACTGTTTGTATACTAAAAAGGGTGAAGATGGCAGCCCAATCATTCTTGTGCGGTATGTAGATGATATGCTGCTGGCTGGGAAGAAAAAGAGCACTCTGAATGCTCTAAAACAGCAGCTGAACTCTACATTCTCAATGAAAGACCTTGGGGGCACTGAGCATATTCTTGGTATGCGAATAAAAGGGGATAGGCAGCAGCATACATTGCATTTATCCCAAGAAAAGTACATTGAAAAGGTGCTGGACAGATTTAATGTGGCTGATGCTAAGCCTCTTGGAGTGCCATTGCAGCCACATGTTAAGCTTTCCAAGGTGACTTTCCAAAAGATGATGATGCGGTCAATTACATGAAGAGTGTTCCATATGCATCAGCTTGTGGTTCACTTATGTATGCTATGGTTTCCACTCGGCTAGACATTGCTCCTGCAGTGGAGGAGTTAGCAGGTTCATGGGTAATCCTGGTAGAGCTCATTGGGAGGCAGTCAAATCTATCTTGACATATTTGAAAGGGACCAAAGGTAAATGCCTATGTTATGGAAAGTGTCCATTGGAGTTAAAAGGATTTTGTGATTAAGACATGGAAGGTGATGTGGACACACGCAAGTCCACAAGTGGCTATGTATACACCCTTGCAAGTGGAGCTATTTCATGTTGCTTTAGACTTCAGAGGATAGTTTCACTATCTACTACAGGGGCTGAATATATTTCAGCCACAGAGACTTCTAAAGAAGCCATTTGGTTAGCCTGCTTGTGCCAATGAGTTTGGGATGCTTGAAAAGGCACCTGCTCTTGGATGCGATAGCTAGAGTGCCATATGTTTGGCAAAGAATGCCATGTTTCAAGCTAACACAAAGCATACTGATGTGAGATACCAATTCACTTTGATCAAGGTCAATACTTCACAGAATCCTGCAGATGCACTCATGAAGTATCTACCCAAGGCACAAGATCAGCTATGTATATAGATGGTGAGAGTTACTTAGCTTAAAGGAGCCTCCTTGGTCCTTTAAGTGGGAGGTTATTGGGGATAAAAGCACCAAGGACTCTTCTTTTTTATATTTTGACCCTTCCATGTGAAACCTCTCTTCAGGAGTTTTCCAGACATATTTTTGTTATATTTTTTGGATACCAAATTGGGGAGTTATAGGCATTTACATTATTTTTATGACTTTGGTCATTGGTCATGTGTGCACATGCCCAAATGACTTAAACGTCATTATCAATAAGACTTGGTCCCAAATCTCTCATAACTTGATTGTGACTTCTTCAACTTCAACTTCTTCATCTTCTTCTCCAAATTTCTGCACAGGTTTCTTTCTACTTTCTCTCTCCTCACACGGCAACCCATGTCAGGGGAGCATTAGATTGTGCTCTCTGACTACAGCAGGCAAGATTTCGGAAATATACTTTTGATTACAAGAACACCCACGTAGGGAAAATGATATAAGAATATGTGATCGATGCAAGATATCCCACAACTCGGGACTGATAGGTATGAATAACAAGATTAGAGATGATACAGTGGATCCCATAACTCGGGATCGTAAGTATGACATAAGATATCTGGATTACAAGCATAGTTCAAAGAGAGTTTTAAAAACGAGTTTTAAAAACGGGTTTTAAATGTTTAGTACGTAGAGTACTAAAAAAATGGAAATAAAAAACGAGTATTATATCTTGTCGCAACATTTCAATTTTTTTTTTCTCTTTTAATCCATGAATAATGTATATCTAACACTCCTTTACATATCTAGTACTAAAAACACATAAAAAACTCTATCTACTACCAACTTTTTTCTAACGAGATAGGAGGGACTTTTGGTTCAGAATTTAGTAGAGAAGGAAAGAAAACCTTACATTCTCATAATTCTGTTCATGAAACAAAAATAAAAATTGAGGATGGTCTTAAAATAATAATAATAAAAAAAAACTCTCCAAAAAAACGTATTAGGACGTTCGGAACGTCCGAACGTCCTAAACGTTTTTTATTTTTCGAAAAAAAACGCGTTTTTTTTAAACTATGATTACAAGAATCCCCTTCAAGGAGATGATCTAGATACAAGAAATAACTAGACAAGATCTTGTACTACGAGATTACAAGAGAACAAGGTTAGATGTCCAAGAACTAGACTAGACAAAACTAGAACAAGGAACAAGACAAGAACAAGAACTGGAACTGGAATTTGGAGAGTACTTACTTGGCAGTCATGGCTCCTTGAGCTCCGAAGACGGGTATTGGAAAGACTGAGAATGGATGTGGCCAACCCCTCCTTATATAGGTTTTCCAAGGGTGGGTCAAGGGCGGTTACGAGTTGATGATGTCATCAATTGGAAACAAGACCTCCAGGTGTTAGAATTCAGCAAATAGAGAGTCGATCTTAGGGTTTTTCATGTTCCGGACGCAATGGAAGCATTGATTTCTCCAAATTCTGAACCAATCATGAGATATAGAAAGTGACATGGAATCTAAGGTTGAGGATGGTTTACTTTCTGTCCATGATATCACCTCCCTCTCAAGCGACGAGTTCCACAAGGAGTGGTTATGTGACTGTGAGATCTTCTAGAACTTGAATCTTCATAGCTCTTGGTCTTTGTAGAGTTCTTGATATGTGGCATTGGAACATGACGATGATGGATATCTATGATGAAATTGGAAAGGGTTTGTTGTACATCTAGGTTGAGAATCAAGGCCATGATTCTCATGATGGGCACTACTCTTCATTTGATTTTGATGATGATCATTTTGATGTGGGATGGTGATTGTAGAAGTCCTAATTCCAACTTGCTTCTTTTTCTTAGGACATTTGAATACCATATGATTATGATCTCCACAATAAAAACATAATCTATTGTCTTTGCGATGTTTTCTTTCCTCTGGTGTTAGTCATTTGACCCCGATGTTATCCAACTGCATGGGTTCTGGTTGAGATTCTTCCAACACATGTTGTTAGGGACTGAAATAAATTTGTATTCTCGATCTTGAGTAGAAAGCTTCTTCTCTTGCTTTCTCTCGAACAACTTATTATCACACTCGATTGCTTGGTTCATGAATTCATTCAAAGTATTTACCTTGGGTATGGTTAATAGGAGGTCCTTGACATCATCACGTAAGCCCCATCAAAATTGGTTGATAAAATAATCCCCATGCCATATGAGGTCACAAATGATTTGTCTGAATTCAGATGCATAGGTAGGTGCATGCTTATTTCCTTGATGTAGCTTCCTTAGTTTTGTCTCAGCAACACATGAAGAATTGGTATCCCCAAAGGAAGATGTGAATTCTCAAACAAAGGCCTTGAAATCATACAAAATATCTATGTTCTTCTCTAGGATATGTGCAAACCATGAAAGAGCATGACACATAACAGAGTTCCTATGAGTCCCACTTGAGAAGCATCATCTGGGTACTTGTTGGATTGCATTCTTATGAAGAGCTTCCCTTGTTGTAGAAATCCTCGAAATTTAGATCTTGTCCTATCAAATTTCTCAAGCATGCTCACTTTTGGACTTTGCTCCATAATTGTTGCCATGGGGGTACATGAAGAAGATTGATTTACAATGACCTTCAACTCTTGAATTTGCCTTTGAAGTTCTCTGATTACATCTTGAATATTCTGTTGTTGAATCCTTTCTTGGTTATCTCGTACCTCTTGGACTTGTTGTTGAATGACTTTAAGTGCAGAAAAAATTTCTTCTTGAATAATCTCCATGGTGCCTGGTCTTGATGAAGGTAGTCTTGCCAAAATGTCAGGGCAGCACTAGATTGTGCTCTCTGACTACAATAGACAAGATTTCGGAAATACACTTTTGATTACAAGAACATCCACATAGGGAAAATGATACAAGAATATGTGATCGATATTAGATATCCCACAAGCCGGGACTGATAGGTATGAATAACAGGATTAGAGATGATACAAGGGATCCCACAACTTGGGATCGTAAGTATGACACAAAATATCTGGATTACAAGAATTCCCTTCAAGGAGATGATGTAGATACAAGAAATAACTAGACAAAATCTCGTACTAAGAGATTACAAGAGGACAAGGCTAGATGTCCAAGAACTAGACTAGACAGGACTAGAACAAGGAACAAGACAAGAACTAGAACTGGAACTTGGAGAGTACTTACTTGGCGGTCACCGTTCCTTGAGCTCTGAAGACTGGTATTGGCAAGACTGAGAATGAATGTGGCCAACCCCTCCTTATATAGGTTTTCCAAGGGTGGTTCAAGGGCATTTATGAGTTGATGATGTCATCAATTGGAAACAAGACCTCCGGGTGCCAGAATTCAGCAAATAGACAATCAATCTTGGGGTTTTTGGCACGTTCCGGACGCAATGGAAGCATTGGCTTCTCCAAATTCTGAACCAATCATGAGATATAGAAAGTGACATGGAATCTAAGGTTCATGACGGTTTCCGTTGTGTCCATGACAACCCACTCCCTTAGCGTTTGGAGCAACCGAGCACACCACAGCTCTCCACGGCCTCTTTCAAAAACCAAGGTCACAAACCTAAAGGAAAGCTAACACATCAAAGAAAAAGCAACCACAACAACAAAAGCCCAGGATTGTTCAAAAGTGGTTACCTAAAGAATTACCATCAAAACCAAAGAAAAAGACAATGTATGCTATGTGGGTCCTGAACACAGTGGAAAGCAACATTTTCGCAACGGCAATGATTACTAACATTGCAACGTATGAAGTGAGGAGTTTCAATAAAGTGATTTATTTTTCAAAATTTATATACATATTTTTGGATATTTTGGATCTTCTAACATATATTAGGTGGCAATATGACTATTTATACAGTAATAGTATAAGACATATATAGCAAAGATTATTGTGTCTAGACTAGTCACTAGGTGATTCACTTTTTGCCATGATGTCAATAGTCATATCAATCATCATAGAAGAGTACCTTTGGCTTTGAAAGCCAAGGATAAAACCTTTGTCAAAGCTCTAAAAGCGCATTACATGAGAAACATGGGAATCCAAAATATCAATCTATCTCAAGATAATAAGGCCCAAAAGAAAAAATCTTTACTTTTTTATAGCTTTTTATGTCTTCCTCAATCTCCATATTCTTTATGTTGCATATATTAGAGGTTTTGGACTAGATTTTAGATAATTATTTGTCCCTCCTAAGGAAATGTATCTTTTGGTACTTTTTTGCATTAACAAAAAGGAATGCAAAGCAACATGTTGCGAACGTTGCAGTGGCAAAGTTGCGAACAGCTCCCAACGTGTTGTGATACAACTATGGTCCTAAAGAGATGTCCCATTGCTCTTCCAAATCCCATAGTCATCTCTTCACTAGTTGACCAAAAGAAGCCAACCACCATTAGAGAGCATGCACAATACTTAAAAGCATTGCTTTTCAGATCTTTGTAATCCATGTATACCTCATGCTCTTGTGATTCATACATATGTTTGTACATATGTGTTCTCTTCTTTTCCAGTCAAATTCACACTCGTCATCTAGTACATAAAATTCAATATTGCAAACAATCCTGCATAAAAGCTAAGTTATCAAGGACATGATAATCATCTTCATGTGAAAACCATGTGCTTCATGCATAACCCTTCCTTTTGCACCATACCAGATCCTTTGCACTTCAAGTATGCATCGCTAGGGCTATATTACATGGCCTTGCACAAGACATGGTTGTTCTAATCCTATGCATAAGAGTGAAACTGTAGGTGAGGATACTGCACTTGTATACTTTGTTTTTCTACTCACATTTCTCTTTGAGGCGAATCTCACTCATAGCAAAGTGAAATTTTGCATTTCATCTCAACAATTTAGCCAAATTCAAATACATGGTGATAAGTGAAGTTAATGAAGGTCTATTTCAAATATTACAAGCTATTTATAGGATAATTAAGCGATTTAAGGAGGGGAATTCCATCGCTTTTCATGGAGTAATTGATTCAAGAGAATCATGGCCTATCTAAGGTCCATTCTTTGAAGAGTTAGATAGTCCTCTTCAACATGTATTTGGTGATGTTGGTGTTTCATGAGTCTACTTCTCAAGCCAATCCACATCAACAGAGCTTACGGCTATTACGATAGAATATCAAGCAATGTATCTCTCAAGATGCACATTATCATAGTGTCAATCAATTCCAAGCTTGTTAGCCAAAATTCACATGGTCTCTACCTTCCACCCACAGTACAACCAATATGGAGGGGGGAAACCATATATGATCAGGTGCAATATTTCATATCTTTTGTATAGTATGCCTCATTAGGTAAGTAAAGGAAAAAAAGAGAGAAGATTAAATTGAAGTCTCATAGTTTAAGCATCCTCTTTGTCGGATAGCCCTTGGACACATCGCTCAATACTCCTATTTTTCGCAAGTTTTTGAATAAATAAATCTTGAGTTGCATTCATAGGGCCACACTACAAGGCCATGCATTAGACACATTTTGCAGATCCCCATGCAGTACACAAAGTAGTCACCTATGAATACTTCCACAATTGACTTCTAATAATTTTTCTTTTCTTTAAGTTGAGGAAGTAGCTTTGTTTTTTTTTTAAATTTATCACATCATGCATAACCCTCCAACATGATCGATTTTATTTTTGTTTTGTTCCATCTATTTTTTATTTCCCTTTTCGAGGGGTGAGATATCACCCACACTCTCATTCTGAAATCATTTTATTTTAATTTTAACACATCATTTATTTTTCTCTTTCGAGGGTACACAAAAGATATTGAAAAAATAAAAAGAACTCCCCAAACAATTGCCATCTACTTGTTTAGAGGTTTTTGCAAGGCATACCACCTGATTACAATGCACACAACCAACACTTAACATCTGTGCATTGATACCCACACTCATCAATGCCCATGCTTATCCCAAATGCCCACGAAAATGTCTCTTAAGGATGATAAAGTAGAGAGGGAGAGTATTGGATGAAGCATGAAAAGAGTCCTGAAAAACCAAAGTCAAATAAATTAAAGCTCAATCAAAGGGTTAAAGACTACGGTCAAAGAGAGTAAGCACATGGAAGTGAAGGAGGAAAGGTTTTACCATTTTTCGCGATTCACGAAATCCTCGAGATTATAAATTCTCCCAAACTATGCCCAATTTACTTATAAAAATGCTTATTTTTGGCATGAAACCCTAATTTAGTAATAATCGGACTGAAGTTGTAAAAATCAAGTAATACTCGAGCTTTAGGGCACTAGAAGTATCTCCACATCAAATTTCATATTTGTCTCATGTGGTCTCTTCCTCAAAACAAGGTTTGGAACTTAATTTTTTAATTAGGCTAGACACTCTAGTGTCGACATAGCTCTTGAAAAGTCTATAAAAGTGATAAAGCTCTCATTTATTAAGGTTAACTTGTTTAGTCTAAAACTCTTATGAGCTTTGTACTCTTATCTTGAGCAATATAAAAGCTTCTTGGAGCACATTGTCTCTTGAGTCTTGACTACTCGTGAGGGGTGTTTATGGGCATGCATGTATGTTGTTAGGATTAGCACTAGATTGTGCCTTTTGACTAGGCTTGGACAAGATTTCGAAAACATGCGTCTTAGTACAAGGTAATCCACGTTGGGGAAATATTACAAGAATATGGAATTGTTACAAGAAATCCCATGAATCAAGAGTGATAGGTATGGATAATTGGACTAAACAAGATACAAGAGATCCGAG
Organism: Ceratopteris richardii; assembly: GCA_020310875.1. Lineage (NCBI taxonomy): Eukaryota > Viridiplantae > Streptophyta > Polypodiopsida > Polypodiales > Pteridaceae > Ceratopteris > Ceratopteris richardii. Next base: position 3,383,512 of record CM035423.1, on the reverse strand, counting down.
AGCCCGAGATCTTAGGTATGAAACAAGATATCTGAATTACAAGAACTGTCTTGAGGGAGATCAACTAGGTACATGAAATAATTGGATAAGATCTCGCGTTACAAGTTTACAAGAGGACAAGACAAAGTTCTTGGTATGTGGTACGGGAACACTATGACGACGGATATCCATGATGAAACTAAAAAGGGTTTGTAGTATATCTAGGTGTAGAATCAAGTATATGATTCTCATGATTGGATGTATTCATCTTTTTGACCTCAGATGATGATTCTTTTGATATGGGATGGTGATTGTGGAAGTCCTAATTCCAACTTGTTTCTTCTTCTTAGGACGCTTGAATATGATATGATCATGATCTCCACAATAAAAGCATAGTCCATTATCTTTTTCGATGCTTTCTTTCCCTTGGTAGAAGTCTCTTGACCTTGATGTCATCCAATTGCATGGGCTTTGGTTGATATTTTTCCAATATATATTGTTGAGGGATTGAGGTAAACTTGTATTCCCTATATCTAAGAGAACTCTTCTTTTCTTGCTTTCTCTCGAACAATCTATTATCAGACTCCATTGTTTGATTCACGAATTCATTCAAAGTATTTACCTTGGGCATGGTTAACATGAGGTTCTTGACATCGTCACGTAAGCCCCATGGATGTTGGTTGATAAAATAATACTCATGTGCATTCTTAACATAATTGGTTGCATTTCAGCGGTCTTCAAAGGTTGAGAAACTTGGGCAAGATCATCTTCATTCTTCGACACATCTTCATCTTGAACTTGGTTGTCCATGAACACTTGATTTTGACATTGAACTTCCTGCTTGATATCCTCATCTAAAGTATTCACACGAGACATAGAGAGTAAATGATCCTTTATTTCATCTCTTAGACGAATTTGGAATTTATTAACTAGATACTCTTCTTGATATGCAGATCCTTTTAAAGTAAAGTCGATATTGAGTATGGATATGGAATCCATCATTCTTGACATTGAGTGGATGTTGTTGGAATTTGGGGGCCAACCCATAGTACAAGAAGAGGTTTAAAAACGAGATTTAAATCGAGGTTAAACGTAAGCTGGATGCTTACTCACTAAAACATAGATGTCCAAATTACAACATGGGAGTACTACTCAACCGTATAAAGTAGTGCACTCACTAATGGAAGAATATCCAAGAAGATGATGATACAAAATTTAGATTATGTTGAAATAATCTAAGTGTGTGAAGTGAACAAGCAACGAAGCTAACCTTATTCTCACAAAATAGTGTAACAAAATTGTAAATCAACCAATCCTAATTTTGAGATTAGGGTAGAGAAACCTTAAAAACAAAATATAAGGTTAACTCACAAAAGATAGTTACCACCACCTTGTAGAAGACTTCTTGCTCCAAGAGAGTAGCCTCTCCTTCACCAAAACTCCACCTCCAAAGCTTCAGAACACCAAGAGCTTGATCACCTCCTCAAGAGTGTGTGAACACTCTCTCTTCAAGAAGACCTCCTTCTAGCTTGAGATCTTTGAGTGATTTTAACAATGAGCCAAGCCTCTTGTTTTATAGTATTGGAACTCTTCCAAAAGCTCTTCAAAACGTATGTAAAAAGCTACGATCGTTTATGCGTTTCTCGCAAAATATTGCCGCCATCGCGAATTCAAAAAACTCTTAGCTTCTTCGTCTTAATTTGCCAAAAAATAAAATCTCCTTCGCTGTTGCCGAGCGGGAGTTGAACCTGGGCCACTACGTTGAGAGCATTTTGCTTTATCCACGTCGCCAACTGCTTTTGATGAAGAGTAGCTATAAAGAATATATATTATACTCAGTTACAATAAATTTTGGACCAATGAAGACATTGATTCCAACAGATGTGGTAGTCTTGCGAAAATGTCAGGGGAACATTACATCATGCCCTTTGACTAGACTTGAACAAGATTTTGGAAATAGGCTTTTGATTACAAGATCACCCACGCAAGGTAAATAATTCAAGACTATAGAACTATTACAAGAAATCGCATCAATCTGGGACTGATAGGTATGGATAACTAGACTAAACAAGATACACGGGATCCCACAAACTGGGATCGTAGGTATGAAACAAGATGTCCCGAATTACAAGAACTCCTTGAGCGAGATGAACTAGGTACAAGAAATAATTAGAGAAGATTTCGTACTAGGAGATTTCAAGAGTCCAAGATGGGATTTCCAAAATACTAGACTAGACAAGACTAAAACAAGGAACTAGAACTGGAACTCGAACTTGGAAAGTACTTATTTGGAGATCTGGACTCCTTGAGCTCCCAAGATTGGCATTAGCGAGACCGAGAATATATGTTTCTAAAATCTCCTTATATAGGTGTTCAAGAGCAGTTACGAATTGATGATGTCATCGATGATGTCAACAATTTGGAACAAGACCTCCAGATGTCAAAATCAGGCAAGTAGGGAGTCAATCGTAGGGTTTTGCTCATTCCAGACGTGATGGTAGCATTAGTTTCTCCAAATTCTTAACCAATCATGAGATATAGGAAGTCACATGAGATTTAAGGTTCAAGAGAGTTTCTTTTGTGTCCACGACAATATGCATCTACATGTTTGCTTGCCTCTCTCTTGTCATGTCATAAGTGTG
>CM035423.1:3360757-3365891 GCA_020310875.1 Ceratopteris richardii | reverse complement strand
TGTGATGGCTGGGTACAATCAGAAGATCAAGTTGGTGCTGCTAGACCTGCTTCACACCTGCCCTCTTTTCTCTTCAGATATGGTTAGGAGACTCCTTGAGCTTCCAAATGACACCAAGAAACTATATATGTGCTTTACAAAATGATTGAGTGATGTCCAAATCAAAACAGATAAGTTTGAACCTTCATAAGTCCAAAAACTTGCTATTTCTGTAATGACACCTGCTCAGTCCTAAGCTCAGTGTGTCCAGCACACTTGCAATTGGTTTAATTCCTTCTGGAAGTATTAAATTAACTTAACAAGCTACCATTAGCAAGTTAAATCACTCCAAATGACAAACTATACACTGAGCATGATGTTTAGCAAAATCAGGGACACGCCCGATTTTTTAGGAATCACACAGAAATATACCAGTGATCACTTCGACAGCGATTTCTCCCAATTGGCTGAATAGATTGACTTGAAACTTTGTAGTGTTGTAGAATGCTTTGAGCTGGTTTTAATGAGCCCTGGATCATCAAATTTGGTTCAGTAGATCTTGAGATATGCTCTGTTGAAGTTGACAGACTTGGAGGTAGTCACTCAGAGAAAACACAGAGTAAAAAACTATGAGTATATGTATTGATACTATCAAATGTACATTCCCATTGGCATGTAGAATGATGCCCAATGGTACTCAGAGGTGTAGGCTAGGTAGTAGCTCTCACACTCTCACAAATATGCTTGGATTAGCCTCGGAAAGAGTGTCTTAAAACCCGCGACTTTTACATTGATTTTTATAGGAGTTTTTGAATGAATTTGAATTTGAATTCAAATTAAAGCTCCCTTGATTCTCTCCACTAGACTTAGGGAGATATTCCCTCAACTAAAATCATCTAACTTTTCCACGACTCTAGTCTAGTAGGTATGATTACAATGTTTGATAAAGTCACATGGACTTTTACCTGAGATAAAAGTAAGAATCAATAAGACTAGGTTCATATGATTATTGACTCTTGTGAATGTGTCATCCAAGGGTCCAATCTTTTATGGTTTCCAAGGGTTCAATAGTCCAAGCTTTATGTTGGGTCTTCAAGGCACACAACAAAGCCAAGTGTTAAGGCTTGTTTGCACCAACAGCTCCCCCTCAAGCCAAACACTTGCTTGAGTTTTCATCTTTAGTCTTCAATGATATCCTGTAATCCAATCATGGATTTAAACCTGCATAGCTTGCTCCCATCCAAAGCTTTTGTAAGCAAATCTGCACATTGAATATTAGTGGACACATATGATAATTGGATTTCTTTGCTAAGTAGTTTCTCCCTCACATAGTGGTAATGAACCTCTATGTGTTTTGTCCTAGCATGATACACAGGATTAGCAGCTAAATGAAGTGAACTTGTGTTATCACCAAATATGATAGGTGGCCTTGTGTATAGGCCCAATTCTGAATAGAGTAACTTTAACCATATTGATTCTTGAGTGGCATTGGCTAGCCCTCTGTACTCTGCCTCAGTAGATGATAGAGCCACTGTGGGTTGTTTCTTGGATGACCAAGAAATTGGTTTATCACCTGCAAAGCATATGTAACCAGATGTACTCCTCCTGTCATCCTTGCATCCTGCCCAATCTGCATCTGAGTATACCTTGATGTCAATGTCTGATGAATATGGATAATACAAACCATGATTTTGTGTTCCCTTTAGATACTTTACTATCTTCTTGGCTGCCTCCAAATGTGGTACTCTTGGCTTATGCATAAATTGGCTAAGTACACTCACACCATATGAGATATCAATCCTAGTTAAGGTAGCATAATTAAGACTACCTACCAAACTTTGGTAACCTGTAATATCCTTGAGTTCTTCTCCTTCATGTGCACTGAGTTTGTGGTTGACCTCCATAGGAATGTTTGAGACTTTAGCTTCCTGCAAGTTAAACTTCTTGACCATGTCCTGAATGTACTTCTTCTGAGTAATGAATATACCTGAATTTGTGTAGACCAATTCAAGTCCTAGGAAGTACTTCAATAATCCAAGATCATTGATCTTGAATTCCTTCATCATTTGACCTTTGATGTGTCTGATTCCTTGAACATCATTTCCTGTAATAATGATATCATCAACATAGACACACAAGTATATTACCTCTGAATTGTTCTTCTTTATAAACAATGAAGTATCTGCTTTACTCATCACAAATCCTTGATCCAAGAGATAGGTTGTCAACCTATAGTTCCATGCTCTAGGTGCCTGCTTCAATCCATACAGAGCTTTCTTCAATTTGCAAACATGATTTACCTTATTAGGATCTTCATAGCCAGGTGGTTGTGACATGTAGACCTCTTCAGATATCCATCCATTTAAGAATGCATTCTTCACATCCAATTGGTACATGTTCCAATTCTTGGATGCAGCTACACTCACCATAATTCTGATAGTTGGCATCTTTGCCACAGGAGAAAATGTCTCCTCATAATCAATGCCTTGGGTTTGTGCAAAACCCTTGGCTACCAACCTAGCTTTGTACCTGCTTATTGAACCATCTGAGTTCCTTTTGAGTTTGTAGATCCATCTGGATCCTATCACCTTCATGGAGTCCTTCTTGGGTATCAAGTCCCAAGTATCACTCTCCTTGAGAGCCTCCATTTCTTCATCCATTGCTTCCTTCCATTCTGGTTTAGTAATAGCTTCCTCAAATGTACCTGGTTCTTCACTTAAGATATCCTTTGCAAGATATACAGAGTGCTTGGTTACAAGTGAAGTATCATATCCATACCTAATAGGTTTCTTCTTTTCCCTTGAAGATCTCCTCATAGCTTGAGTTGAGGATTCTGGATTGTCTTCAAGTTGCTTCATCTTCATCTTCCCTTTGGATTTCCAAGCTTTGAATTCTTCAATGTTGATGGTGTCTTCATCATCTGAGCTTGTGTCCTCATTCTGAGTTGGTTCTTGCCTGACAAGCTTTGGAAAGTCTTCTTCCATATCATAAGGTAGGCTCACTTTCCTGCACTCATTATCATACCATGAATCATTTTCATCAAAGATGACATCTCTGCTTACCTTGAAGCCTTTGTTTGAGGGGTTATAGAACCTGTATCCTTTCTGATTCAAATCATAACCAATAAAGATACACTTCTCAGCCTTAGGGTCTAGCTTTCCCCTTACCTGTGAGGGAATATGCACATATGCAACACACCCAAAGATCTTGCAATGATCCAGAGATGGTCTCTTACCATTCCAAGCCTCATAGGGTGTCATCCCATCAAGTGTCTTTGATGGCAACCTGTTGATTAAGTATGTGGCAGTAGATACACTCTCTGCCCAAAGATAATTTGGTAGTTTCTTCTCATTAAGCATAGACCTAGCTGTCTCCACAATGAGTCTATTTCTTCTTTCAGCTACCCCATTTTGTTCAGGTGAGTACCTTGTGGTAATCTCCCTCTTGATGCCTCTTTCCTGCAAGAACTCTTCAAAATCATTGGAGAAGTATTCTCCACCACCATCAGACCTTAACCTCTTCAAATGTCTACCTGTTTGATTTTCTACTAATGCAAGATACCTTTTGAAGCAATTAAATACTTCATCTTTATGTTTCATGAAGTACAAGACAGTCCATCTGCTATAATCATCTATAAAAGATACATAGTACCTTGATCCAGATATGGATGGCTCCTTGCTTGGTCCCCACACATCTGTATGCACCAATTCCAAGTAATCTTCATGCATAAATCCTTTCTTGGTATATGGCAACCTGTGTGACTTACCAAATTGACAAGCCCCACACTTGTATATCATGTGTTGCTTGGATACATTAGGTATCCCAAGCACACATTGATCTCTGCTCATTTGCTTTATGGTTCTCTCTCCAATGTGACCCAATCTCTTATGCCACATCTCCAATTCTGATAGGGTTTGGTCCCTATAGTTGTACAAGGCAATATTTTTAGTATCTTCAAGTTCAAAGGTAAATAGTCTACCTGACTTCTCTCCCTTGGCTATCCTTCTGAATCCATGTCTTGGATCCTCCACAAATGCACCATGTTGAGTGAACCTGACCTGTAGACCTTTTTCAACAATCTGACCTACACTCATCAGATTCTTGGTGATTGTTGGGACATACAATACTCTGCTTAGCAAATTCTGATTACCATCACTTGTTTTGACATTACCTACTTTAACCACTGAGTGTTTAGTGTCATCACCTGTCTGCACTTGGTGCTTGCCTTTAGGTTCTTCCAAATCAGAGAGTAAGGCAACATTCCCAGCTACATGGTTAGAGCAACCTGAATCAATATAGAACAAATGATCATCATTGATACCTGATTTAGATGTCATGTTCATAATCAACAAGGAATCATCTTGATCCTCTGCATAATTGTTGTAATCCTTTCTGTTCCTGTATCCTCCTTGATAATTGCCATTGTGATTGTAGCTATTGTTGTAGTTGTTGTTGTAATTATTGTTGTAGCCATGGTAGCCTTGAGATTGATTGAACCTGCCTCTGCCTTGGGAGTATCCTCCTCTTTGGTGACCTCTTCCTCTTTGATTCTTGTAGTTCTTGTAGCATTCATCTGTAGTATGGTTAGACAAGCCACAAATATTGCATGGAGATTGATTATAGGGTCTCCCCCTACCTGACTTACCTCCTCTGCCCCTACCTCTAGATGATCTACCTCTCCCTGCATAGTTTGCTTGGGAGGTGGATCCTTCATCATCAACTTTCTTGCTTTTACCCTTGTCTTTAGACTTCTTATCTGTATATAGGGCAGAGGGATTGTTACCTTTTGATTGCTCTCCATTCTTTGTGATCTTGGCTTCATGTGTAAAGAGTTGTCCAATCAGAGTTGTTAGATCAGGTGCTTGAATGTCCATGTACAAGTCCATTGCAGTGGTAAAGCTCTCCCACTTGTCATCTGCTTTGAGTCCATTGATCACTTGTCTAACAATTTGCTCTTCTTCAATTTCTTCTCCAACACTTGCAAGTTGATCTGCTATGTCTTTGACTTTGGTGACAAAATCTGAAACACATTGTTTTGATTGCTTCCTAAGAGTTGTAAACTCAGTCCATAGCTGATTCTTTCTGGCCCTTGTGCTTGATGAGAAGTATGTTGACAAAGTCTCCCAAGTCTCTTGGGAAGTCTTACAGTTCCTAA
>CM035423.1:3333257-3350757 GCA_020310875.1 Ceratopteris richardii | reverse complement strand
CATTCATACAAAATACATGCATTTTATCCCACAATAATGTGTATTTGTGTATATGTGAATATGTGTGTATGTGTAAATGTGTATATGTGTGTATGTGTAAATATGTATATGTGACTTTTTTGTGTATGTAAATAATCATATTATTAATATTAAATACCATTATTTGTAGATTCTGATCAATCAAATGGAACTCCACCACCGTCTCATCATCGTGCAACGACTATATACTGTAAGTATATCAAACATTTAATTTTAAATATATTTGATGGATACATAACTTATATATTTTTTTGGTTCTTATTATAATCAGATTCTGATCAATCAGAGGGTACTCCACCACCTCCTACCCATGCAACAACTTCACATGTGTCCTCCGATAGGAATTATGATGAATTTTACTATCAAGAGCATATTATATGTTGGTGTAACTCTTGTTATGGCACGTATCGAAGACCACGATTGGAATGTATTGAACATGAGGTAGAGTATGGTACTTTTGAGCGTGCACCATCACCTGGTCAACGTGATAATGCTTGGGTATGTATTTTTTATATAAATTAATGTCATTATTTTATTTAAAAATCATATACAAAATCAAATTACTATTGATATACAGGAATATTTGCTCGATGATGATGATGATGATAATTTTTCTCATAATGTTAATATACCTCTCACACATCATGGACTTGCTGTTCATCAATTACAAGCAAAGGTTTCTAGAAATCCTCTACCTCCTGGTTTAGAGACTGAAACGGCTAGAGATTCTCCATTGCCAACTCGTGATCATTCTCTAGTACAAACATATGATAGAAGAAGATATGGAGGATGGAATAGAGGACCACTTCCTTTAGATGGAGAGGTTTTCAACTTTTGGGGTAATCGCTATATGATTGCTCCATCCACTATTACTAATGCTGGTCGTGGTCTCTTTATTGTAAAGGATTTGTATGTGCCTCCGAACTCTGAAGTCTCTCTTATATCATTTTGTGGTCCTATATATGGATGGGGAGATTGGCATCGACTTTCACGTTATGTTCAAAGCATGAGTACTTATGGAATATGCTTGAACGCATCATCCCTTACTAGTAGAAGGATTTTACATGCAGAAAATGAAAGATTATATATTGATGGAAGACCTTAAACACATGGAAATATAGCAGGTTTAATAAATAGTAGTCGAGGGTCACATAATAGTTCAAGGACTAATTGCACATTTGAGGAGCGTGAAAATAGTCATGAATCACCATACATGAGTAGAGGTGTATCAAGATACATAGTTGTGAATGCTATTACTACATTACATGCAGGTGATGAACTATTAGTGAATTATGGATGGCGTAGACCTCCAAGAGCACCTTTTAGCTAGAGAGAATAAAAATTTTCTATCCATATTTAATAACTTATATATTTAATTTTATGTTTAAAGTTTACTTTTTATTCATTTATGGAATACTAATGAATTTTATTTATATGTGTAGATTTCAATGTATGATGTTGATGATATTCCTCCAAATAATTCACAATTGCCAGTAAGACCTCATTTATCAGAAGCTTCTATGAGGAGGCTACACAAAAGTGATATTCATGTAATATATGCAAGTTTTTATAATTGTGTATGCATGTATAATTATACATTTGTGCATGTAGGCATGTATATGTGATGTGTACATGTACATATGTATATGTGTCTATGTGTAAATGTGTACATGTAAATATGTATGCATGTATATATCTATTTATGTATGCATGTAGGCATGTATATATGATGTGTACATGTATATATGTATATGTGTCTATGTGTACATGTAAATATGTATGCATGTATATATATATTTATGTGTGCATTTAGGCATGTATGTGTGATGCATAATATATCTACTCCATTTTATATTTATGTATGTGTATCTACATGATGTGTATATATCTTTATATATATTATGATCCTCGTTGATTCGAGTAGCTATATATAGAGGCATAAAGTTGGGAGGAGAGACATCTCTCTAGTAGGACGTCGGAGGAATAGATGCAATGTGTACATATACTTCAATCATATGGCTAAAAGGTTGAATTAGAGTTTTTAAATTAGGGGTTTTAAAACCCTAATATCAAAATTAGTGTTTTCAAATTAGGATTTTTGAAATAGGATTTATTTATTTATTTGTGCGTATGCATGTGTTGTGTATGTATGTGTATCTATATGTGCGTATGCATGTGTTGTGTGTGTGTGTGTATATACATGTGTATATGTATATATGCATGTAAATATGATTATATGAGTCTATGTGTGTGTACATATGATTATGCATGTGTATGTGTATGTGAGTATGTGTATGTGTCTATGTGTATTCATTATATGTGTGTAACTACATGCATGTGTATGTGTGTGTAAAAATGTGCATGTATGTGTGTGTATGTATAAATGTGCATGTATGTGTATATGTGTGTAAATGTGCATGTATGATGTATATGTGTGTGTATGCGTGTATTTGTACCTCTAGTCTCACTCTTTTCTCTCTCTCTCTCTCATATACATACGTATATACATACATAAACACACATACTCCTATCCACATATATATACATAAAAGCAATGGGTACCATGCATTATCGCGACGATGAGCCATAATACCTAACATATAAAACAAAATGGGTTAGAAATCAATATATATACGTGTACATATGTATGTGTGTATGTGTATGGTGTATATGTGAGTATGTATGCATGTAAACATGTAAGTATGCATATGCATGTGCATTATGTATGCAAATGTATGCATGTGTGTGTAGGCATGTAAGTATGTATGTATGCATATGCATTATGTATGCATGCATGTGTATGTGTGTGTATATGTGTCTCTATGTGTGTGTATGCATATATATATGTGTGTATGTCTCTATGTGTCTGTCTATGCATATATATATGTGTGTATGTGTCCATGTCTGTGTATGTGTGTGTGTCTGTGTCTATATACGTGTGTATCTGTATATATGTGTCTATGCATTTGTATGTATGTGTGTAAATTGTGTGGATGTGTGTATGTGTCTGTGTAAGTGTGTATGTGTCTATGTGTGTGTATATGTGTGTGTCTATGTGTGTATATATGTGTGTGTCTATGTGTGTATCTATATATATATATGTCTATATGCATGTGTATGTGTGTGTAAATGTGTGTGGATGTGTGTGTGTAAGTCTATATGTGTCTATGTGTGTATGTGCTTGTTTATATATGTGTGTGTGTATCTCTCTGTGTGTGTAAGTTTATATGTGTGTATATGTGTGTGTCTATGTGTGTAAGTGTGTGTGTGTCTATGTGTGTATGTCTGTGTGTATGCATGTGTAAGTGTTTCTGTGTATGTGTGTGTGTCTATGTGTGTGTGTAAAACTGTGTGTATATATGTATGTATGTGTATATGTGTGTATGTGTCCATGTGTGTGTATGTGTCTATGTGTATGCATGTAAGCATATATCTATGCATATGCATGTGCATTATGTATGCATATGTATGCATGTGTGTGTATGTGTGTGTATATGTTTGTATGTCTGTGTATGCATGTAAGTATGTATGTATGCATATGTGTGTGTATATGTGTGTATGTCTATGTATGCATGTAAGTAAGTATGTATACATATGCATATGCATTATGTATGCATATGTATGCATGTATATGTATGTGTGTGTATGTCTCTTTACGTGCATGTGTATGTGTGTGTGTCTCTCTCTACATCTGTGTGTGTGTGTGTGTGTCTATGTGTGTATATGTATTACCTGCAGCGAATGGTAGAATCAAATCCCAAGTTAAATATGGAGTGGGACAAGTAGTTTTATAAAATTCAAATACTTAAGCTTGACCCACTCTCCCTTTTTAAAGAGTCCAAAAAACTTTTCAAAGACTCAAGCCCCACCAAAGACTTTTGAGTCCTATAGAAAGATTCTTGACAAATAGAACACATGTGATTGAATTTTTTGGGCCCAAAATCAAGCATAAAATATTCCAAACGCCCAAACTCGGATATGAGGCTCATTCCCACGAAATGGAGGTGCTATTTATAGTATTTTTATGATTTTTCATGAAAAAAACAAAGATATGACCATATGGGATAAGGTGCATACCTTAGAATGGCAAAAAATCTTCTAAGATTTTGTCAATGTTGTATTTTCTACCACACAAGTGTCACATCTAGAAGATTCTCTCAAATAATATCATCTCCAAATATCTTCCCAAAAAAGCCTATAAAAAGACCCCCTTGGGTGCCCTCAAAAGAAGAAGAGTTGTATGCAGGTACGCACTGTGGGTGTAGTGAGCACTCCAAACCTATGAGGAGGAGTCTACCCTATGTCATTGTATTGAGAGAGCTATACAAGCTCCTAATTTGTAAGTCCCCCATGTCTTTGTAATATTTTCTATTTCAATCAAGTTCATTTATCCAATTCCTTCCATTTCCATTACCCTGAACCCTTGCTTATTCTATCCAATACACCCTCTCTTCTTCTCTCATTTCCTACTCCTTCCATATTCCTTCCCTCTTCTCCATCATTCCCAAAACCCATTGAAGATTGTGGTATCACTCGGCTCCTCTTGTCATTGAGAATCTCTTTCCTGTGAGTGTTTTGCATTTTCTGTGTTGGTACTAAGAGGGCAGTGTGGACAACCCCTGCCTTAAGAGTATTTGTGTAATGTTTGTGTGTTGGTACTAAGAGGGAGATGCGGATCACCCTTGCCTTAAGAGTACCTTTGTGTTGATTGTGTTTAAGTGTACTAAGAGGGCAGCATGGATCACCCCCACCCTAAGAGTGCCATTGTATTTGTGTGACAAATGGCGTGGATCACCCCTGCTTTGGCAGTGCTGTGTGTGTTTTTCATGTGAGTGATTTTATAGGAGCCTGGTGTCCCTCATCTTCAATTCCATTATTTGTTTATGAGTTGAGCATCGAGGAAGTGTTAGAGGCCATTTCCTTAATGCCCCTCTCATAACCTGGTGCCCCCACCGAGGAACTCATTCATGAATTTCCAAAACCCCAACAACCAAAATCATCCCATTCGTCCCAACCAACCTTATCAACCAAGACCCCTTATTTCTGTCCATATCACATATAGTAGAAAGATACTCTTCCAACAACACATTGTCTATCACTTTGGGGCAGAGCGTTTGGCAGAAATCCTTGAGTCTCAAGAACCCTTTATCTTTCCAGTTTTAGAATATACCCTTAGTTTTGACGTCTAGATCTTCATTCTTTTGTAAGAAATTTCCAATTTCAAGTTCAACCATGGCAACAATCTTCCCACACTTCTACGGAAGGCCCAACGAAGATGCTGCAGAGTTTTTGGACAACTTGGAGATGGCATACCTTGCCTCAGGAAGGGACCAAGAAGCTATCAAGTTGAAGGCTTTTCCGTTGGTCCTAAAGGAGGAAGCCAGAGCATGGTACAACAACCTATCCAATGAAGCAACAGGAAGCTGGGAAGCACTACGAGAAGCATTCATAGCATGGTACAGAAAGAAGGATACACCAAAAGGATTGTGGAAACAATTGCTCTCACTAAGGCAAGTCACACTTGAAGACTTTTCAAATTATGAGTCTAAGTTTTAGTGTGTATGGAGTAATTGGGAGAGTAGCCTAGGGGCAAATGAAGTAGCTCCACAGTTCTTGAAAAGGGATAGATTCATCTCAGGACTCTTCCCTTCTCTAAAACAAAAGGTGGAGTCACAATTTCTAGGTACTTTTGAAGAAGCATTAGATATAGCAAGAGTTAAGTGTAGAAAATTAAAGTTTCAATCTTCAAAAGTTGAAAAAGTAGAACACATGGATGTTGTTCCGCTAGTACCAGCTACACAGGTAGAGAAAGGAGAAGATCCACAACAAGATATTTTGCAGAAGCTCACACAATAGCTGGAACAATTAACACTCAACTTGATGAGGAGGCAACAAGATAGACCACAAAGGGAACAAAATCGAGGACAACGACGACAAGCACAAGAGTTTATATGCTACAACTGCAACGAACGTGGTCATGGTATGTACAATTGCCCTCACCCTTGTAGGAATCCAGGTGATATGTATCCTGTCAGGAGGCCACCACAATATGCACAGGAACAACAACAACAGTAAGCAAATATTCCACCTGTCCCAATGGCTCAAGGTGACCAAAGGCAAGTGAATGTTTTGGAGTTGACGGAGGAACAAGAGACCATGGATACGATGCCAATCAAGAGGACAAGGGTGCAAGACAGAGACCGATCTCAAGACAAAGATTCAAGCATGGGTACACAAACAAAGAAAGGTAGAGTTGTAGAAGGTGAAGCTAGTAAAAGAAAGAGAAGGCCGAGGAGGAAGATCACGATGGAAGACTTTCCTCTAGATAAGGGCATTGAACCTTATGACCGAATTGAGGATATATCCACATAGAAACCAAATATCACTTGGCCACAATTACTCCAATTATCTTCAAAAACTAGGAGGGAATGGTCCAAGCTAGTAAGCACTAGGAGGGCTAAAAACAAGGAACTTAACCTTATAAGAGCCAATGCATGTGATGATGTGGTACCCACAGTGGATGCGTATGTGAAAGGAAGAAGAGTTTCGAATGTGTACGTGGATGGCAGAGCACAGATGTGTGTGATGATAGAAAAAACAATGCATAGGTTAGGCTTGGATGTGACAGGACCATCTGCGTATCAAGCTAAAATGGAAAATAATAGTGTTGTTAAATGTGTTGGTGTAATTGAAAATTTAAGAATCACAGTATGTGATATAGAGGTTGCTTTGGATATGTATGTCATTGCAACCAAGGGGGAGGGCTACCCTATCATATTAGGACGCCCATGGTTAATTGCAGTGAAAGCAGATAAAAAATGGGGTTCTGGCCTTCTAGTTCTCAAACCAAATGATAGAACAAAGTCAGTTACCTATGATTTGAAGGACCAAAAGAAGGAAGATCATAGGTATGAAACAACTGTGGATGAAGAGAGTTCTTGCTATGATAGTGATTCTAGCAGTGAGCAATCGACAATCGAAAATGATTCATCAACACTCGAAGTCATGGGCGTGATCTTTCGAGGAAAAGAAGATGGAGGCAAAGAGGATGATCTACAACAACCTCAAAGTGAGGACTGCATACAAAGCAGACCCTCACTTTTGTACAAAAGGTATGCTACATGTCACAATTCATCCACCTTCTATCTGAAATCATATATCCATTGCAAAAGCTTGCACAAGATAGTGTCTTTGCATGGGAGGATATCCATAATGAATGTTTTGAAGAAATCAAGAGAGTACTCAACACTCTACCCACATTGATGCCTCCAAATATGGAAGAGACTTTCTATGTGTGTCCAAGTGCAGGTGAAGAAGCAATCGGAGTAGTCTTACT
The DNA here is from genome assembly GCA_020310875.1 of Ceratopteris richardii. NCBI lineage: Eukaryota > Viridiplantae > Streptophyta > Polypodiopsida > Polypodiales > Pteridaceae > Ceratopteris > Ceratopteris richardii. The sequence goes on along the minus strand of CM035423.1, from coordinate 3,343,382 downwards.
CCAGAAGGCTACAAAGATATCTCACATGCGTCCTGTTTACTTTGCTAGCAAGGTAATGAAAGAAAATGAGAAGAGATACACAGATGCAGAGAAACTCATGTATGCACTTATGTTTGGAGTAAGGAAGTTTCGGTCTTACCTTCTTGCTAGGCCTTTCATTATTCTTACAACAGATCATGCATTTCCATATGTGGTACAACATATGAGCATCTCATCTAGAATAGCTAAATGGGTTCTTGAACTTCAAGAATACACCTATACTTTTGTAGTAGAGGAAAGCACAAGAGCCAGTCTTGCAGACATACTCACCTACAGAAAGTGGGAGAGGAAAATAGCCAATGAGAGGGAGAGGGGAGCAACCTTGCATGAAGAAGATATTGAAGATGCACATACTGTATTTTTTGATGGTGCATATAAGAAGCAGGTCAACAAAGCAACATGATGATTTCTGATATACGACCAAAACAAACAGCTCATCTTCAAGAAAGGTATAGCTCTTCCTAATGCTCATTCAAATAATGAAGCAGAATATGCAGCACTATGTGAGGCCTTGCATGAATGTGTTCAACACGGTATCAAAAGGGTGATCATCAAAGGAGACTCAATGTTGATAATTAAGCAATTACAAAATGTTTGGTGTTGCAAAGCCCAAATTTGTTTGAATGGTTGAAAAAGGTAAGCGTGTTATTGAAACAATTTGATAACACTCAAATATGTCATGTACCAAGGACCGAAAATAAGGAAGCAGATGCATTAGCAAATGAGCAATTTGATTGCTTCATAGCATCCATGAAGCTGGAAGACAACAGATTTGTAGGTCAAGAAGGATTAGAAGATATCATCAAGTTAATCGAGTTTTTTGAAACTGGAGAAGCACCCAAGCACCTTAAAAAGGTACAAAGGCATAAATTAGCGAAGAAGGCTCTACAATACCAACTCATAGGAGATCATCTCTATGAGAAAGATAAGGATCTTATCTTTAGAAGGATCCCCATATCAGATGAAATAAAGAGCATTCTGGAATCATGTCATGATCATGCATGTGGAGGACACTTCTCACATGAGATAACGATAAGGAAAGTACTTCAAGCAAGGTATACATAGCCTACACTTCATAAAGATGTTCAATATTGGTGTAAAACATGTAATAAATGTCAGACTACAGGGAATAAGAGGCTTATGTATGAACCAAGGACACCAAACATATCTTATGGGCCATTCGAGAAATGGGGAATCGATGCAATTGGACCCCTACCAAGGACAAGCTCAAGGAAGGAGTACATCATTGTGGTAGTGGACTACATGACTAGATGGGCAGAAGCAGCTAGCACAAAAAGGACAACCGCACAAGATATTGGGAAGTTCATTTATGATTTCATACGTTGTAGATTTGGAATACCTTTAGAGATAGTGTCTGATCATGGTCCAGGTTTTAGATCATCTGTTTTGAATGATCTATTGATTAGATTAAACATAAGGCACATATACTCCACACCCTATTATCCTCAATGTAATGGTCTTGTTGAAAAGACCAATGGAATTCTTTGTAAAATCATCAGTAAGCAAGTAAAGAAGCATCCTAAGGAATGGGACCAGCACCTCACTGCAGCATTATGGGCATATCGCACATCCTACAAGGCATCCTTAGGATTCACTCCTTTTCATTTAGTGTATGGACAAGAAGCCTTATTACCAATAGAAGTGGAAATCCCAAGTCTCCATGTACTGCTAAAAGAAAGTGCAGAAAGTGAAGAAGAGGTCATTCAAAAGAGGCTTATAGATCTACAACACTTGAGTATGAAAAGGGAGCTTGCAGTGGAACATTACATAAATCAAGCAGAGAAAAGAAGGGAGGAATTGAACAAACAACTAAAGGATAAAGGGTTAACAAAAGGAACTCTTGTTTTAAGGTATGATAATCGTTTTGATAACATGCATGATACAAAGTTCCAACCTCGATGGGAAGGACCGTTTTTGATCAAGACAAAATTTAAGAATGGAAGCTATCAACTCATGGATATGTCAAGAAAGCTGCAGAAGACGAAGGTCAATGGATGGAGGTTAAAGAAATACTAGCAAAGGATAGAAGACATTGATGATCAGCAAGAGCAATCAAAGGAGAAGGAAATATCGATGGTGGTACAAGAAGATGACCCACCTTGGAGCATCAACAAACTCTTTGAAGGCTAGAGACCTGAATGTCTCTAGCTAAGGGGAGGGCTAAGTATGAGCAAATATTTTTTCAAACCCCTCCTTAATAATATCTTATGTATAGGTATGTACCCCTATAGTATTTGCAATTTTCAAACCTTCATGGAAACCATAAATATATGTATTTGAAGGAAAAAAAAATCCAAGAATAAGGTGGACCCCACCCTAGTAAACTAGCTACCCTTACCTGCAGTGAATGGTAGAATCAAATCCCAAGTTAAATATGGAGTGGGACAAGTAGTTTTATAAAATTTAAATACTTAAGCTTGACCCACTCTCCATTTTGAAAGAGTCCAAAAAACGTTTCAAAGACTCAAGCCTCACCGAAGACTTTTGAGTCCTACAGAAAGATTCTTGACAAATAGGACACATGTGATTGACTTTTTGGGCCCAAAAGCAAGCATAAAATATTCCAAACGCCAAAACTCGGATGTGAGGCTCATTCCCACGAAATGGAGGTGCTATTTGTAGTATTTTTATGATTTTTCATAAAAAAAACAAAGATATGAACATATGGGTAAGGTGCATACCTTAGAATGGCCAAAAATCTTCTAGGATTTTGTCAATGTTATATTTTCTACCACACAAGTGTCCCATCTAGAAGATTCTCTCAAATAATATCATCTCCAAATATCTTCCCAAAAAAGCCTATAAAAGGGCCCCCTTGGGTGCCCTCAAAAGAAGAAGATTTGTATCCAGGTATGCACTGTGGGTGTAGTGAGCACTCCAAACCTAGGAGGAGGAGTCTACCCTATGTCATTGTATTGAGAGAGCTATACAAGCTCCTAATTTGTAAGTTCCCCATGTCTTTGTAATATTTTCTATTTCAATCAAGTTCATTTCTCCAATTCCTTCCATTTCCATTACCCTGAACCCTTGCTTATTCTATCCAATACACCCTCTCTTCTTCTCTCATTTCCTACTCCTTCCATATTCCTTCCCTCTTCTCCATCATTCCCAAAACCCATTGAAGATTGTGGTATCACTCGGCTCCTCTTGTCATTGAGAATCTCTTTCTTGTGAGTGTTTTGCATTTTCTGTGTTGGTACTAAGAGGGCAGTGTGGACAATCCCTGCCTTAAGAATATTTGTGTAATGTTTGTGTGTTGGTACTAAGAGGGCGATGTGGATCACCCCTGCCTTAAGAGTACCTTTGTGCTGATTGTGTTTAAGTGTACTAAGAGGGCAGCGTGGATCACCCCCACCCTAAGAGTGCCATTGTATTTGTGTGACAAAGGAGTGCGGACCACCCTTGCTTTGGCAGTGCTGTGTGTGCTTTTCATGTGTGTGATTTTATAGGAGCCTGGTGTCCCTCATCTTCAATTCCATTCTTTGTTTATGAGTTGAGCATCGAGGAAGTGTTAGAGGCCATTTCCTTAATGCCCCTCTCAATGTATGTGTGTGTAAATCTATGTGTATATGTGTGTGTATGTGTCTATGTGTATGTATGTGTCTATGTGTGTGTATGTGTATGCATGTGCATTATGTATGCATATGTATGCATATGTATGCATATGTGTGTGTATGTGTGTATATGTGTCTATGTGTGTGTATGTGTATGCATGTATCTATGCATATGCATGTGCATTATGTATGCATATGTGTGTGTGTATGCATGTAAGTATGTATGTATGCATATGCATATGCATTATGTATGCATATGTATGCATGTATGTGTATGTGTGTGTATGTCTCTCTATGTGTGTGTACGCATATATGTGTGTGTATGTGTGTATGTGTGTGTGTGTCTATGTGTGTATGTGTATGTGTGTATGCATGTGTATGTATGTGTGTGCATGTAAGCATGTATGTATGCATATGCTTGTGCATTATGTATGCATATGCATGTGCATTATGTATGCATACGCATGTGCATTATGTATGCATATGCATTATGTATGCATATGCATGTGCATTATGTATGCATATGCATGTGCATTATGTATGCATATGCATGTGCATTATGTATGCATATGCATGTGCATTATGTATGCATATGCATGTGCATTATGTATGCATATGCATGTGCATTATGTATGCATATGCATGTGCATTATGTATGCATATGCATGTGCATTATGTATGCATATGCATGTGCATTATGTATGCATATGCATGTGCATTATGTATGCATATGCATGTATGTGTGTATGTGTGTGTATCTATATATATGTGGCTGTCTGCATGTGTATGTGTGTGTGTGTAAATGTGTGTGGATGTGTGTGTGTGTAAGTGCGGGTGTCTATGTGTGTGTGTGTGTATTTGTGTGTATATGTACCTATGTGTGTGTGTGTCTATGTGTGTATATACATGTGTATGTATATATATGTGTCGGTGTGCATGTGTATGTGTGAGTAAATGTGTATGGATGTGTGTGTGTAAGTGTGTATGTGTCTATGAGTGCGTATGTGTTTATGTATGTGTATGTGTCTATGTGTGTGTATGTGTCTATGTGTATATGTGTATGCATGTATGTATGCATATGCATGTGCATTATGTATGCATATGTGTGTGTATATGCATTATGTATGCATATGTGTGTGTATGCATTAAGTATGTGTATGTATGCATGTGCATTATGTATGCATATGTGTGTGTATGCATGTAAGTATGTATGAATGCATATGCATTATGTATGCATATGCATTATGTATGCATATGCATTATGTATGCATATGTATGCATGTATGTGTATGTGTGTGTATGTCTCTCTATGTGTGTGTATGTGTGTGCATGTATGTGTGTGTGTATGTGTGTATGCATGTGTATGTGTGTGTATGCATCATTATGTGTGTATGTGTGTGTGTGTCTATGTGTATGTGTGTGCGTCTATGAGTGTGTATGTGTTTATGTGTGTGTATGTGTCTATGTGTGTGTATGTGTCTATGTGTATGCATGTATGTATGCATATGTGTGTGTATGTGTGTGTATGCATTATGTATGCATATGTGTGTGTATGCATTATGTATGTGTATGTATGCCTGTGCATTATGTATGCATATGTGTGTGTATGCATGTAAGTATGTATGTATGCATTGTTGGAGCAGAGCAATCATCAATAAGTGATTACATGAAGACCAAAAGTGAAAAGATATGTGGAAGGTTGAAGATTACTTTCAAAGGAAGAAAATAGAATCAGAAATGTTTCTTGTGTATATTACTCTTGTAAATAGTTCAATGTATTTTTGGAAAAGATGACGAGTTAGACTCGTATATATATCTACAGATATGTATTCGTGGAAGGAGAGAGAGTGATATAGATCAGATAGAGAAGAATAGGTGAATAGGTGATGAACTTTGTATGTATCATCAACCATATGCATGAAAAGTAATGAAGAAGAAAATGTTGTAGATTTCTGCGCGTCGATCTTCTCTCCCATTCTCCTTCTGTGTTTAATCTTTTGAGGAATCCTTCTGCACGTATCTAAGTTCATAGCTAATCTATCTATGGCTAGAATTTGAGAGGTCAATTGCAATCAGGTTGAGAGAATTTTGTTTAGGAACATTCATATGTGAAGATGTTCTGAGAGTCGACAAAACTGGCACAGATTTCATGTTCAGAGAAATGAAGATTTCTCAGTGTGTGGTGTAAAGTTTTACACAAGTGAGGGCTTAAAATCTAAGTTAGAAGGTGAGCCATCTATGGCTAAAAGATCTTGATCAAACGGGTTCGACATTGTGAGAACCAGTGTTAAGAAGTTGCAGGTGTCAAAGTCGCTACTGCAGAGAAGGTGTTTTACACATAGGTAACTTGTTTGTATGATTTCTCAAAGTGTACTCAATCATTCTGAGAAATTTAACTTGGTAAAGTTTCGCAATCTCAAGGCGAAGTGTTGTACAAAGTTTTGTCAAAAACTTTACAGAATTGATTAGTCAATGAGTGATTAATCTGCAGCAGACTTTTCTGAAGAAGCTGAATTTTTCAGAATAATCAATTTTCTGATAATTTGATGAATGATCTCTAAGTTTGGTGGAGTCTAAGGTTAATCTTGATATAGAGGTGATCTAAATTCAAGGTTAACTTGTTCTTTTGGAGATTAACACTCTCCATCAGTGGTATCAGAGCCGGTTGTGTCAAAATTGAAGTGAAGAAGACTCCGACTATTGCAGAAGTACAAATCTTTACATTTTGAAGGTGCAGAAGGGTAAAGGCTGAAGAAAACTTGAAGGAAGACATACAAAGAGTATCAAAAGGATCAGAAGGAGCAACATTCGAAGTAAAGGTACATTCATTATCTGTAAAGGTTAAAGTTTTGAGACTACAGGTGAAGCAAGGATGGGAGATAGTCTCCAAATTGAAAAGTTGGATAGAGAGAACTATCCTGCATGGTCTATGAGGATGGAAGCTCATCTTATGAGCAAAGATCTGATAGGATACATCACAGGAGATGAAGAAAAGCCAGAATTCAGAGATCCTAGTGTTCCAACTAGGGAGGAGCTTGCAGACTTAAAGAATTGGATGAAGAAAGATGCTCAAGCAAGGAGCATAATCTACATGGCAGTCAATGACTATTTGCTTCCTCACATTAGAGGACTTGAAAGTGCATGTGACATTTGGAATGCTTTGGAGGAGCATTTCCAAAACACAACCAAATCAAGGAAGGCTTCACTATGGGCAGAATTTACTACTTTCAAGAAGAAGGCCTCACAATCAATCTCTGATTATATGACAAAGATGAAGGACATTGCAGATTCTCTAGGTGCAGTGGATGAAGATATTGAAGAAGACAAATTGGTAAGACAAATACTCACAGGGCTAAGAGGAGATGAGAAGTGGAAGCCTTTCATTTTATCTACAGAACTTTCATTAGATCATTTTACTCCTGATTTGAATCAATTGTTAGGACATATGCTAACTTTTGAGAATGATATCAAAGGAGATGTTGATAAGAGTGCAGGTCATGCAATGTATTCTAAAGACAAGAAGAAAGTTAACAAAGGGAAGCAACAATCAGGTGAAGAAGAAGGTACTTCAAACCAAGCAAACTTTATAAGAGGAAGAGGAAATGGCAGAAGTAGAGGAAGAGGCAGAAACAACAAAGATAATGCAAGAGCTTGTTGGATATGTGGTAAGATCAATCATCTATCTCATGATTGTTGGCATAATAATCAAAACAATGGTAATTATCAGAACTTTAATCAAAGAGCAAGAGGTGGTAGATTTCAGAGAGGAAACTTCAGAGGTAGAGGTGGTAGGAATTCTTTTGGAAGAGGTGGAGGAAGAAGCTTCCAAAATCAATCCTATAATAACACCTACTACAACTATGCATCAGATCAAAAGGAGGACTCGACTCTCATTATGAATACATGTGAAACTTCACATGAGGACATGAGAGTGTTTTATATTGATTCAGGATGTAGTAATCATTTGAGTGGAAATATTGCTTTGATGACTGATCTAGATCATAATGCAATTAATCATACAGTTCAGACAGGTGATAATACAAAGCATAAGGTAAAGTCAATTGGTTCAGTCAAAGCTAAGGATGGGAGCACTCTTCTGAGTAAGGTACTTTATGTTCCCACAATTCCAAAGAATTTGATCAGTGTAGGTCAAATTGTGGAAAAAGGTTATGAGGTAAGGTTTACCAATGATGGAGTTTATGTGGAAGACCCTAGTCAAGGGTATAAACAAATTATTGCAGGAAAGAAAGAAGGAAGACTCTTCACATTGAAGGTACAAGGAAATGTTGGACATGCTATGTTCACATATGGAGAGCAGAAGGTGTCAGAATTGGATCTTTGGCACAAAAGACTTGGACACTTTAATGAAAGAGGTATCAAAGAAATGATTAACAATGATTCAGTGCTTGGATTGCCTAACATTGTAGGTCAACACATGACATACAGATGTGAGGCATGTCAATTAGGTAAGGCTCATAAGCAATCCTATTCCAAGCATGGATTTATGTATTCAGAAAGACTTGAATTGGTGCATACAGATGTGTGGGGTCCTTCAAAGGACTTTAGTATAAATGGTTCAAGATATTATGTCATATATGTTGATGATGCTACCAGGTGGATCACAATTTATGTGATTAAAGAAAAGTCAGAAGTGTTTAATACATTTAAACACTATCATGCATATGCAGAAAGGATTACAGGTCAAAAATTGAAGAGACTAAGGTCAGATGGAGGGGGAGAGTATTTTTCAAATGAGTTCAATGATTACTTGTGGAATGCAGGTATAAAGAGAGAAGTTACTTGCAGGTACTCTCCTCAACAAAATGGGGTAGCAGAAAGAAGAAACAGGACACTTGTTGAATTTGCAAGGTCTATGATGAAAGAGAAGAATTGCCCAAATTATTTGTGGGCTGAGGCTGTTAATACAGCTACATATTTGGTTAATAGATTGCCTTGTAAAGCTTTACAGGGTATGACACCATATGAAGCTTGGTGGGGTAAGAAACCTACCTTAGATCATTGCAGAATATTTGGATGCTTGGCATATGCATATGTGCCATCTCAATTGAGGCATAAGTTGGAGCCTAAGGCAGAAAAGTATGTGTTCAGTGGTTATGATGATAAGCAAATGGGATACAGGTTGTGGAGTCCATCCACAAAACAATTCCTTGTATCCAAGGATGTTACATTTGATGAACAAGGTACTTGGTATGCAGGTAAATATAATGTACATGCAGATGATGAAGAAGTAGTGGATCAAAGAAAAGGTAAAGCAAAGATTCAATTACTTGATGAAAGTGAGAACAATGAAGTGCAGGATGAAGTTGAAGAGAGACCAAGGTTTGATCCAGAATGTGATGAACCAGAAACTTCAAGAAGTGCAGAAGTTAGAAGATCATCTAGGCACAAATGGCAACCTACAAGGTATAGCTATGACACTTCATTCTTGACTACTAAAGATTATGCTTATTTGGTAAAAGCAGATGAAGACCCTTCTACATATGAAGAGGCCAAAGGGAAGAAGAATTGGGAAGATGCTATGCAAGAGGAGTATGATGCATTAATAGAGAATCAGACTTGGGATTTGGTTCCTAAATCTAATAGCCAGAAAATCATTGGTTGTAAGTGGGTTTACAAGACTAAAAGATTTGCAGATGGAAGTGTGTCTAGGTACAAAGCTAGACTTGTTGTGAAAGGATATGCACAGACATATGGAGTGGATTATGATGAGACTTATAGTCCTGTGGCAAAGATGACAACCATCAGGACACTCATAGCAATTGCTGCTTGCAAAGGTTGGAAGCTATCTCAATTAGATGTAAAAAATGCTTTCTTAAATGGTTACATTTCAGATGAAGTTTACATGGAGCAACCAGATGGGTTCAAAGATCAAGTGAGTCCAAATTATGTGTGTAAGCTCAAGAGAGCTTTGTATGGGTTGAAGCAAGCCCCAAGGGCTTGGAATTATAGGCTTGTGAAATTCTTGAATGATCTTGGATTTCAAGCATCAAAGGCAGATAGTAGCTTGTTAGTCAAAGCAAGTGAAGATGGGTTCATTTATGTTTGTATTTATGTTGATGACATAATACTTATAGGAACAGATGATAAAGGAACACAAATGATCAAGAAGCAGTTGGAGAAAGAGTTCAAAATCAATGATTTGGGGAACCTATCATTCTTCTTGGGAATGGAGATTTCTTATACTCAACATGGAGTATATGTGACCCAAGAAAGGTATCTTAAAAATTTGCTAACCAAATTTAAAATGGAAGATTGCAGGGTTGCACCTACACCCTTGGAAGTGAACCATAAATTGTCTAGGTTTGGAGGAGAAGAGTTCAGAGATATGAAACTCTATCAAAGTTTGGTTGGTAGCTTGATTTATGCTACATTAACAAGGCCTGACTTGTCATATGCAGTTGGTGTGCTTTCACAATTTATGCATTGTCCTAGAAAGGAACATTGGATTGCAGGACAAAGAGTACTTAGGTACATCAAGGGTACACTCAAA